>DF242457.1:27700-57012 GCA_000507305.1 Breviolum minutum Mf 1.05b.01 | reverse complement strand
GTGTGTGTGTGTGTGTGTGTGTGTTGTTGTTGTTGTTGTTGTTGTTGTTGTTGTTGTTGTTGTTGTTGTTGTTGTTGTTGTTGTTGTTGTTGTTGTTGTTGTCGTGGTTGTTGTCGTTGTCGTTGTCGTTGTCGTTGTTGTCGTTGTTGCCACCGTGTGAGAACCGCCATGGGGTGGTGCCGGGCCACATTCTTTTTTGTAATGTGGTGCAAAACTCACCCGCTCACACATTGGCTCATGCTTTGGCTTTTGTTTGCGTGGAATTTTTGCGGAGCTCTCTTGATTATGCCATTCACATGGTTGCACCAAAAGGTTTTGATCGCACGAGCAGTTGTCACATTGATTGTTCTTGTTGTCTCATACATTTTGCAATTTGTGATGTCACTTGCATGTATGTTTGCAGAAGGTTCCACTGCCCTCCTGTTTGCTCTCTCAGCATGCATTGAAATGTCGGTTTTGACTGTTCTTTCCTTTTTCATTCCTGGGGGTTGGAATGCTTTGTGTGGAAAGAAAACCGCAAGAAACACTTCCAGGAAGCAGTCTTTCGTACTTTCTGCTGTGTTCATAGCTGGACGCCGCCGTGTTTTTGGCAGAAATGGAGATCACAGATTAAGATGCGAGGATTTATATTTTTAACCTTACAGGGCTATGATGTGTGTTCATCTGGTTTTCCGGTGAGTAGTTTGCTGAAAGAAAAAACGGAAGAACAAACAGTTTGGCAATGACAAATCAGAAGTGGATGAAGTTTCACATGTTCAGTTTCATGAGGATTCTTGTCCCCGCTTGTGTGGGGGTGCGAGCTCCCAACAAGATACGGATCTTTTGTCAAATCTCCAGGCCTTGCTTTCCCACAGCAGGACAGGCCCTGACAAACCGCAGTCTGATGATCAGATGCTTTTGCAGTCGTCACTTGTGACACAAGCGCAACATAAAAAAGCAGGTTTTGATTTGTGGAATGCGCTGTCACAAGTGGTTGAAGTTGAAGCCAAGAGAAGGAATTGCAGAATGCCAAATGGCAAGCCACCAAATTGGCTGAGAGGGGCCAAATCGCACACGACATGGAGAAAACTCCGGTGCGCTGGTACGCGCTGGTCTGGATGGGAAGCAGTGCCTTGGAGTAGCAGATTGGCAAAGTACAGTGACTGATGCTATTAGAATTGTCGATAGCACTGATGCATTTGCCGGGTCGCTTGATAACAAAGGAGACGGTGAGATTGCATGTGTGTGTTGCCCAAGATTCAGCCCAGCTTGAGGAACTCATTTCGCTTGCTAAAAATGGAAGGAGCAAGCGTCATGGTTACAGTTCTCGCTCCGTTGAATATTGGGCCCCCAGATGATGGTGAAGGTATCATTTGGAAAGCTGTGCCTACACGTTTGGACTAGGGAGCCCTGAGTTGGCTACTCGAAAGGTGTTGAACTCCCAAACTTGCGAGAAACTAGTACACAGAGAAATTCTGGCAATTGTGCGGGCCCTAGTTGGGTGCTACGGTTCTACGTGCCTGGTCGTTTGCAGCAGGTCACTTGGGATTAATGGCGTAAATTGGTTGGAGCCCCTGGTGCTAGCGCTTGGGCGATTGACGTAGCAGACTCTTCCAAGGTTCATCTAGGTGACCCCTTCAAATTCGAGATGCAGAACCAGAAAACGCGCTGAAAGAAATGGGCGCCTTCGCAAATCAGGCTGAAACTCACGCCTCTCCGGCCTCACGCCTCTTATCCTCCTGACGTTGATGGTCTTAGCTCTATTTGAACCTCTTGCAGGGGATCGTTTGCCTTGTGGTACCATTCAGGCTTTGTGGAGCGGTCATGACCTTAGACGCATCGCCCAGAACATGATGCAACGTGCAGCTGGTCCAGACGACTGGAATACTAAGGCTCTTTGTTGCTTGCCCAGTGCATGGTGGGATACATGTGCGCAACTGTGGGAAGTCATTTATCAAAATGCCAAAGTTTCTAGTTTGTGGCAGCATGTGTGTGTCGCTATTTACTTTGTATTGCATCTGTTATGTGGCGCGTGACTTGGCTCACGCAACGTAATTTTGGCGCCGCTGCTGGTCGTTCTGTTGCACATGCACTGATTCGCATTACTGATGCTGCAACTCATGACCCTGACACTGTTTTCATTGCATAGGACATTGCAAAAGTCTTTGATTCAATTTCCGTCATGCAGGTTTGCAAAGTCGCGGAGTTTTTGGGCGCGCCCGCACCGTTCCTTAACTTAGCCCGAAGTTTTTTCTCTAATAGTTGGCGAATTTTTTCCTGTTCTGGGGGGTCATCACGATGGATCCGGGTCAATCATGGGGTATCATGCAAGGCTGCCCTTTCTCTCCAGCCCTCGCCTGCATGCTAATGCACATTTGGGCACTTCATTGTTGCTCACGCCATGTTGCTGCGGTTTGTTATATTGATGATCGAACCTTTTGGTGTGTCAACTGTCATGGTGAGGAAAAATTGTAGTACCCCGTCGTGCACGTCAAGGCAGTTATCATTTTGACAAAATTTTTGGTCTCAAATGTGGAGCGCAAAAGTGCCACATTGCCAGTTTAATCACTACATCGCTTGCAGCCGAATTCGGTGATAGGTTTGCGGAATCTTTCGAAATTCTTGGTGCTTCAGTTTGTTTGCCTACTATCAATTACCCTTCCCTGTTTTAGGTTTGTTATCAGTAGAATTGAACCCATTTGTTCCTTGATGAGGTTTGTTGCACTCACTTTCCGCGATTGTCGTTTGCCAATCACTCACTTGTCATCTCACGCCGACTCACGCCTCCATGGATTGCAGGGCTGGCCTCAGTTTCTGAGAAGAATTCCATTTGCGTTCTTTTGCTGGTCGGGTCATGTTGCGCGACACGCCAGATGTTGTCTTACTTGAAATCATGTCCTGGACATGTGACCCATGTTTTGCCACTGAATGGGTTTCCATTCGTGCAGTCATTCGATTTCAACTGCAGCGACCTGATTGGCTTGTGGTGGTGGTTGTGGTTGTTGTGGTTGTGGTTGTGGTTGTGGTGGTGGTTGTGGTGGTTGTGGTTGTGGTTGTTGTTGTCGTTGTCGTTGTGGTTGTGGTTGTGGTTGTGGTTGTCGTTGTGGTTGTGGTTGTGGTTGTGGTTGTCGTTGTGGTTGTGGTTGTGGTTGTGGTTGTGGTTGTTGTTGTTGTTGTTGTTGTTGTTGTTGTTGTTGTTGTTGCTGTTGGTGTTGGTGCTGTTGTTGTTGTTGTTGTTGTTGTTGTTGTTGTTGTTGTTGTTGTTGTTGTTGTTGTTGTCGTTTTGCTTTGTTGTTGTTTTGGGTTCGTTTCCGAAGATTTTACAGGCATTTTTTCGCAAGTATATATTCGCCATACTGCTGAAACGTGCCGCTTGTTGATAGTTTTTTGAACACGTGTTGTAGTCCCTGCGTCAGCACCAAGGTAACCAATGCTGCCGCATATATTGTCCGTGCCGTTTTGCAGATCCGGTCCGCTGCCTCTGCTTGCCCAGAGCCCCGGGCCTGCGCCATCAACATCATGAACATTATCTCCTCGTTTGCCTGGATCTCGCAATTCACTTCCCTTGCTGTTTCTGATTGTTGGGACAAGGGATCTCAGAAGGCCTTGTGTGCAGCAGACATTTCAGACATGGTGGCGGCCCTGACCAATGGTCCCGCTGCTGGACTTGCAACCACCTCGGATTGCGCTGACTTGCCAGATCCTACGGATGAGCTTAAGCACCTGCCGATGGACTAATGACTGTTAGCAACTAACTCCAAAGGAGGGTTTCGAATTAGATACCTTGCAGCGTGCCCAGATTCACCGTTCTTTTCCCCAGATTCACGTTTTGCACTCGGTTGGAGACTGATGCAGTGAAATCCACTGGGAGCTGAAGTGGTCTGAAATGGCCCGCAGATGGATGCATGAGAGTGTGGCCTTTGCCCAGAACCGTGACATTCCATGATACAAATTGGTTGCTTCAAAGGCTAATGCTGGATCTTTATGGTTTTTTGCAAGCTTGTATCAACTAAGTAAGCAACGAGGGTGAAGTGATCACTGCTCATGTGTTGAAGGCTGTGATCTTCAAGCTTCCCAATCTGAAATTTCATTGCTGTGCTTTGTGAAAAGACGCCGTTGCATGCTGACCTCTGCGACCTTTCCAAGAGGCAGAAGACAAAAATGGTTGATGGATGTTCATGACAACCGTTGTTTTTTTTCTACGAATCCCATTTCTTGCAGAGGAACTCGAGAATGCAACTGGGACGTGGTACAGGACGCGGTGTTAGGTGCAACCACGGGGCTTGTGCAAAGAAAATTGGAGTCAATGTGCCCCATTCAATGCTAGCTGGTGATTTCGTTCTGATGGTGACATGCCAAATAGAATATAGTTTATTAATACAATGTCATACATTTTTCTGTCTTTCTTAAAAAACCAGAGATCAAAAGACAATCAAATATGATAGAATGCAAGACAAGGCCAGAAAATAAAAAAAGATCTCTAACACAACCGCGAATCAAATGTCTTATAGCCTTGTTTGGTATTATTAGATAAGATTTATTACAATCTATATACTGCAATTTTTATACTACAGTATAGAGTAATTTGAGAAAATAAAGATGCTGTGAATTACTATGATTATATGATTTGATGCAAGACAATAAACTAGATTGCAACAACAAAATCTACGATATAATAGAATCATATTATATTGTTTTGTGATAAATGTAATGAAATGTCATATCATCCAACATCGTAAAAAAATGATATTGTTTTATCATTCTAAGTATCGTATGACCTTGAATTAAACACCCGGAAGTTAAGTCGTTGAAGAAAGAAGTATTTGGTATTTGCACTATTGATTATTTGGGCAATTTGCAAGTTTCATCTCTTGGCGTTATGTTTTCAAGACATACTGGACATTTCAAGTTTTACAAAATTGGAGCACTTCATTTGATCAAAGTCCTTCCTGAGTAGAGACATCTCTAATTTGACTGTGAATCCAATGAAAGGCATTTCACCTTGAAATAGGGACTGCAGATCTGGTCACATGTAGTATTGAATTTCGTAGATTTGTTGGAGTCACAGTCAGCCAATAGCCCATTGGTGGCTAGGCTTGGTGTTTTCCATGCGAACGCTAGGCACGTAAAACAGCGTTCAAGAATGATGCTGCAGAATGGTGTAAGGAGCGCCATCCTTCGGGATACTTGGATCTTTTTAAAACAGAAGAAGTGGCCAAATGGAGAGTTACTGACCGCATTTTTCAAATGCACAATTTTTTTGGTGACTTTGTCGAGGCAGTGACCCTCGGATGTTGAGGGGTCACGCGGTCACACCTTCCTTCGGTGCAAAAACACATGTGTTGGACAGGCTGCTTCGCGAAGATTGAAGCAAGTGGCGGAGTATGCTCCGCAGGGAATCTCAGTTTCAAGCACCTAGTTTTTTCCCACTTGGAACATGTAAATTAGACTTCAAAAACATCAGCGTCGCTTTTTGGTGGGATCATAATAAGTCCAGTAAGTCCGGACATGTCAATTGGCATGCCAAGAATACGGTCAATTGCTCATGTCATGTATTTGTCAGATACGGCAATCATAGTCCGTTTTTGAGGTGCAAGAGCCGCAAGTAGAAGCAGGATGTTTGTGCTATCCCTTAGCGCATTTGGCTTTCAGCGAACGTGACCACGTGAAAACGCTTTCAGCCACATCTCAGTCCATTGCGACTATGTCTCTGGAGCAAGAGAAGGAGGTTGAGCTGCTGTTGGAGGAGATTCCGGAAGGCACCAATTCCAAGCCTCGTCATTGGTATGTGGCTGGTGCTGGCATTGCTCTTTTGATGGTGTTGGGAGTGGCTGCAAAGATGATGTATCCAGCTCCACAGCCTTTGGGTAAATTCAACATGAACACCATTCAGGAATGGGAGGAGATTCCAGGAATTGACAAGGTCATAGAACATGCCAAGACGATGGAGTTGAAGCAACCTTTGCGCAACTTGAACGACCTCTTCTATGAATCCCAGCCTGAAGAATTGCCTTGGATCCGCACTGAGTGTGTCATTGATGTGATCCAGGGTGCTGCTTACCTAGGCCAGGCCATTGTTTTCCTCTACAAGGCCATTGAATATGATGGCTTGAAATGCCCCAACAATTCACCGGCCGGCTGTGCTGCCTCGGTAGCTGGTTTCATCACATCCGTTTCATGGATCGCATCCTACCTTTCGTTTGCCGCCAACGCCTGTGGTGCTGCCGTTAACAGTGGTGCCTTGTGTGCTGGTGACTGGACAGCCTTGATGGCTAACTTTGGTGAGATGGCCACGGTGGGTGCGGCTGCCTCGGAGGATTGCAACTTTGGAAAAGATTGGCTTGCTCTCCTCAAAATCACAGGCGACGATGACGCAGGACCAGGATGGAAGAATTTCATCCCAGCCGGTGCTGCACCTACTGTGGACACCATTGAGAAGGTTGACGCTTTGCGTACCGCCAACCGCAACCGCGCTTTCGATTTGACACAATGTGTGGTTGCCGATGTATTTTGGCTGTATAGATGGTTGGAGATGTTTTTGTATCATTTCTCTATCAATAATATCTTCCTGTACTTGTATTGTAGACATCATACGCATATGCAGGAGAGTCTATAGTATTATTGTCAGTATAGACTTATCATAGCGTCTCGGTCTCTTTCTGTATGTATTAATTGATGTGTGTATGGTATATCGATATATAAGCATAAATACACATATCCACCGAGCTTGTATCATCAATTTGAACGTACATATTTCCGCTTCTCTTGCAAGATGCTTCCAGGAATAGATGTGAGAGGGTGCGGCGAGTAGATATGTTTTGAGCACGTGTTGTGGTTCCTGCGTCAACACCAAGGTAACCAATGCGGCCTCCTATATTGTCCGTGCCATTTTGCAGATCCGGTCCGCTGCCTCTGCTTGCCCAGAGCCCAGGGCCTGCGCCATCAACATCATGAACATTATCTCCTCCTTTGCCTGGATCTCGCAATTCACCGCCCTTGCTGTTTCTGATTGTTGGAAGAAGGGATCTCAGAAGGCCTTGTGTGCAGCAGACATTTCAGACATGGTGGCGGCAGTGACCAACGGTCCCGCTGCTGGCATTGCAACCACCTCGGATTGCGCTGACTTGCCAGATCCTGCCGATGAGGTTAAGCACCTGCCCATGGACTAGTTGGCCAACTAGCTCCAAAGGAGGTTTTTAGTTCACTGACGTGACTGTCACGTTCAGTCACACATCCCGCAACAAGGAACTTCTTCGGAAGTTGTTACCATTAAAAAAGAAGGCTTGCATCCATAAGTTCACTTTTCATCTTTTGTGCCCAGATTCACCATTTAACATAGCAAAGGAATACCCTCGTTGTTTCCGCAAGGGATGGTTTAGGTGCGATGTAGGGCCTGGTTGAATCACCCCGGAAGCACAAACTCTTCCGATGCCGGAGGCGGACCATGGCCCAAGATCCTGCCTAGTCAGTTGGAGACTGACGCAATGAAACTATTTGCAGCTGAAGTGGTCTGAAATGGCCCGCAGGTGGATGCATGTGAGAGTGTGGCCTTTGCCCAGAATCGTGACGACCAGGGTGAAGTGATCACTGCTCATGTGTTGAAGGCTGTGATCTTCAAGCTTCCAAATCAGAAATTTCATTGCTGCCCTTTGTAAAGTGACACCGTTGCATGCTGACCTCTGCGAAGTTTCCAAGAGGCAGAAGACAAAAATGGCCATCAGGGAGTCGGTGTTGGGTGATGGGAATGATGGGATTTGTTGAGATCCACATGGCAACCGTTGTTTTTTCTCCATGAATGCCATGCCGCCATGCCGAGGACTTCGGAAAGAATGCAACTGGGAAGTGGTTTTCTGGACACGGTGTTGGGGTGGAATCAATGGGCTTGTGCCAAGTCAATGTCCGCCATTCAATCATAGCTCGTGATGTTCATTCTGGAAGTGGCATATAGAATAGATTATGTAGAAATATGTAAATATGTATACATTTGTATGATGCAACGTGCTTACATGAGTATGTGTGGAATCTTGGTTAGAAGTGCTGAAGAGAATGATATTGAAGCTGCTCATGTGGACACTGCTCATATAGGCCTGTTGAATGATAGCACGGTGGTTGGCTTGGTACTTGCATCTTGAGCCACCATGATGATTTTTGGGATCTGAAGATCCAGTAGCCATGAACACGGGATAAACGACATCTAGGTGGTGGTTTCAAATATTTTTTATTTTCACCCGGATACCTGGAGAAATGATCCAATTTTGACTTGCGCATATTTTTCAAATGGCTGATTCAACCACCAACTGGACATAGTTGTATGTTTCACCATTCATTGATCTCCAAAACGAATCATTGGAACATTATAAAATCATCGCCTCTGTTAGCCCGAGCGAACGCCATATGAGGCAAAGCGTTTCCGAACAGCTGAAGGAACCACCCTACCATGATTTTTCGCTGTTCAGAGGTGGAGTTTTCAGCGGCAAATCATTGAGGATTGAAAAAGAATGGCGGCGAACAGAAAGATTTTGGAAAACAGATTTCTTGAAAAGGGGAACAAAAACCAACAGGTTGATTGTTTAGAGGTTGGATAGTAGTGTCCAGTCATTGATCCGGATATGAGTTGGGCAGTTTTTTTTTTCTGTTGTTTTTCATTGTCTCGTTTCAAGGGAAGCATAAACATTGGAGAGTTCCGAAGATCTTCTTGAAACAGACATGTTCATCACCACAACTGGTTTCGCACCATGGACCACCACGTGTTTTGCACGGCAACCCACGTTGTGCATTGGCTTTTGGGCATATTGCAGGGTGAATCCCTAAAAAACTGACGGGCAATTGGATGAGTTGAACCACAACGAAGTGACAGAGCACCATACAATGAACAAGACTTTGACAAATGGTTACAAGAGAAAGTTGCAGGTCTAGGAAAAGAGATAACAACGATGGTATTTTGGGAAGATTGACCTTGCCAAACAATCCTGAGGCTTAGCCAAATCGAAGTCTTGAAGTGCAACATTCAGCCAAATCGAAGTCTTGAAGTGCAACATTCGGCAGCATGCAAGAAAAAAAGACGCATCCGAACTAATGCTGATATGTCGGAGTCCTGTGGGAATCTTGAAGGGTGGCTGCGAAAGAAGAGCCCGGCCCCCCGAATGAAAGCGCATTTTCCAGACTTTACGTTTTGTGTCAACCTTGGTATCATTTCACCGACCACGCCCCCACCAATTGACCACGCTTTTAGGTCATCACATCGGCCTTTGGAAGTGGCGGTACTTTCAATTTGAAGGCAAAAGTGGCGTTCTCCGTTTCCTGGTTTCAAAGATCCTCAGCTGCACATAGACAGGGTTATTAAGGGTTACCCAACCATTTCACATGTGAAGGGTTGGTTTTCCCTAACAACCCTGTCTATGTGCATCTTAGGGTTTAAAAGATCTGTTTGTGGGCCAGAGTAAATTTTTTTGTTCAACAATTTATTTCGCGTTGTTTTTGCTGTTTTTTTCCTTGAAAAAAATCAAAAAACGTTTTGGAGGGCCCGTTGTCTTTTTGCAATGAATGTTGAATGGAAATGATGCAGTGAAAGTTGTTTTTTCAGCATATAGAGCTGGACTCCAGGTGATAATTTCTATTTTTTTTACCTACTTTTCGGATATACCGTATACCCTAGTCTTCCAGATAATACCTGGGTGTTTCCTTAAATGGTGGTACCCCCAAAACACCCCAAAATGATCGTTTTTAGTAGGAAAACCCATGGTTGTTGGGTACCAGCATTTTTGGAAATGCCCACCTCCTGAAATTTTGGTGTTTTAGGTGGGTCACTCCAGGGGATACCTGGTTCCACCCACCGAGGCTATTGGAAAAGGCAACGTTTTGCTGAGGAGAAACAGAAACCGCGAGGTGAAATCAGTTTGTCAGGCTGCCACGCAAGGGATCCTCAGGTGAAACCGCGGGATGAGGTTCCTCAGGTATCCCTTCAGGCAGGGGAGTCTCTCTAAAAAATTACAATATGAGGTAGTATAAATACAATAGATTCCTAAACAAAATTATCACAACAAAATTATCATCACTAAAATCTTTTCCATTTATAGACTTCCATCTAGTTTCCCGTTGAAAACGGCTTTCTTTTTTTTGTTGATATTTTCAAAGCAATTCTTAGGTCGCAGCTGGCTGTGGGCTCTATCGCTTTGAGCTGAGAGTTTGGATCCCGGTGATCATCCATGCAAAGATTCAACACCATGTTTTTTTTGTTTGATTTTTTTTCCCCTAAAATCCAAGGGGCTCCAACAAAAACACATAAAAACAACTTAGCTTGAAATAGGAATTTCGCATTTTTTTTTAGGTGTACTATACAAAAGTTATAGCAGACTATAACATATTGTGAAATTTATTTTGTTCCGGATGGAAATATTTGCATATCTTGGGGATCATCCAAGCTTTACTCAGGCGCCTCAAGCAGCTTATGATGAGGAAACTTTGGTTGGTTGGTTTGGGTGGTTTGGGGATGGGATGGATGGAAGGATTCCGAACCTACACATTTAGCGGTTTAGAGACCTATGCGAAAAAATCGGTGGGGGGTGGGGGAATCGGGGGGAATCTGTGAATCTTGGGTTTATGATTTTTTTTTTCACCTGAAATTAGGTGGAAAAATCCACCAAACAATTGCTAGGTGGTGCATTTTTCATTTTCACCCCTACCTGGGGAAGATTCCCATTTTGACTAATATTTTTCAGATGGGTTGAAAACACCAACTAGATTGGTTTTCAACCAGGGGCGAAAAGGATTTTTTAAGGTTTGCCGCAACGGTGCGGTGCGTTCACCAACCGCAGGAGTTAGAGGCCCAGACCTCGGAAGAACGAGACCTTTGGATCTGCAGTTTCTTGGGCTTTAAATGAAGCCACCGAGGTAAGGGGAGGTGAAAAACCTAGGGATCCCCGGGGGGGGGGGGGGAGGGAATATTTGGCCCATATTTGATTTGGCCCAATCAAAAGTTCAGCAGTTTTTTTTTTTTTTCGAATCTTAGTTGGAGCAAGCTATTATGGTGCAAGGAAAAATGTGTACCTCCACTTCAAGGTTGTTCGTCCTTTGTGGATATTCCCAGATACCACAATCATTTGACGCATGAAGCATTGAAGAACCTTTGCAAAAGAGTGTTGGCTTCAGCAACTTCAACCGAGCTCAATAGAGACTCGAAAATGAAACTCACCTCGGTGGTCTCGGAGCCACGGAAAAAGACCCTGAAAACGATTCTTAATCATTCTTGTAAATGCTGATTAACCCACGTTAATCTCTTTCCATATGGGGCTACAGTAGTTGAAGCCTTTTTTTGATCGAACTTGAATATCGATGATTATATGACATGTATATATAATATGTATATTTGAAGTATATTTGATATTAAGATATATTAGATTATATATACAAAGGCCAAGGCAGGAAGGTAAAAAGGTCATGTTGGTGGATCATTCACAAGGTTTGAATGCAGCTGCTTTGCGACATCGCCTGGCTTCCAGTGATGATCAGGTCCCAGATACAGCGGAGATGCAGCAGACATATTTACATCTTTGTTCGTGTTTACCTGTTGTATGTAGTGCCATTCACATATATATGTATATATGATATATATATATACATACATATTTATTTTTGGCTAAATACGAACCACCACCTTTCAAGTGCAATGTGTCAGTTTGGAACCAGCCCCCAAATATCATCCCTGAAATGTGGCAGGTCGCAGGTGCACTGCATGTGCTGCAGGCGAAAGGTCTGTGGCCTGCGCTGAAAAATGCCTATTACGACTCCCTCAACGTACCTCCTGGCCTTGTTTTGACAGGAGATCCTCCACAGCAAAGTAAGGACAAAGACACAACACAACCCACGATGCTGTGCTTGCAATGAACTTCGTGACACCTTCTGGCCAGGCATCTCCTGGTGCGGTGGCAGAGGAGCCTCTTCCAGCAGAGACCGCCGCGTTGAGATACACTCGTCGGGGTTCCCGCTTGGAAAGGGACAGGGGTCCGCTACTACCAAGGGAATTGGAGGGCGGTTCAAGATGATGGATCAATGATCAATGGATGATGTGTTTTTTTTGGGTCTGAGGATTTGCTTTTGGATTATTTTGGTGATTGTTTTGTGGTGAAGGTTGAAGGGACAAAGCCAAAACCTGGCAACAAAAAAAACAAATCAAGGGGACGTGAATCACCTGCATGAGTTTTGTAGGGGACCTATGTATCCTGGGTGCTGAGGGTAATTTTTATTTAATGGATGAATAGCGACCTTAAGGTTGTGACTGTGGTGTCGAGACATTTTCAGACCTTGCCAGACTATCAAAAACAAAAAGGCCTTGTATATCCTTATATCAGGTTGGTATTTTTTTGATTAAAATTCACCCATAGAATTGAACTTTGGTAAAAGTTAACACCAGGATGCTTTCAATGAACTGGGGAGGGGTCAAACATTGGGGTCTCAAAATCTTGGGGTCCCCCTCCCAAGGTTGTGGTGGCGCCTTACTACGGCTCTCAGGAGAGCGGCATGTACCGCGGCAGGTGGGCAAACAGATGAAACGCGTTTGAGGTTTTTTTGGATAGTTTGAGGGAAGCCGGGTGCAAATATGTGTGTGTACATATATGATATATATATATATGATATATATGATATATATGATATATATGATGTATATGATGTATATGATGTATATGATGTATATGATGTATTCCTGTATGTATATGTGCGAGTAAGCAAGGAAGGAAGTAGATAAGTATATACAGAACAATACAATATGAGAGGTTATAATTTGATATGATGTAATATGATAAAACCATGATCTAATATGATAGAATTTGATATGATATGGAATACTATGATATAATATGACATTACAGAATCAACCGTAATTTCATTGAGAAACGTCTGATGTGCGGACTTTTTAACGTAGAGAGCGGAGAAGAGCAGGGTAGCTCAGCTTAGAGTAGAGAAGCGTAGAGTAGAGCAGAGAAGAGTCGAATAGAGTAGAATTGTCACCTTTCGCGGAGCAGTAGTTGGCTCACTTTTTGTGGGTAAGGGTACCAGTGCTGCAACTGTGCCATTGGCAACCACAGAGGATACAACATTTGTAAACTTTGCTTGGACACAGAGACCAAGCAGACTCGGTGCGTGTAAGCAAGATAAAACGCCTTGCTGCTCTACCCGGGCTACTTTCCTTGGTAAAAGACGTTTGTTAATAAGTTTCAGCTCTTAACGATTGTGCAAAGTCCCTGGTTCGTAGAATCCGCAACGGGCACTCGATTTCCAATCTGCATCTTCACTCTTGGCAGCTTTGCGTGCAGCCTGTGTGTGAGATTTCTGGGAGGTTCTGGAGAAGTCCTTGGGGAAGTCCTTGGGCTGGGGAAAGGAGAGGGGCCAGACTGAAGTTATAGCACACGCCTTCTCTTTGCAGGGGCGTTTGGTGGTAGCTGGCCGAAAAGTACGAGACAGTTTGTTGAGGAGCCGTGTGAGACTCAGATTGGAGGATCAACTTGAGATCCAAAAGGTTTTTTGGAGGTCGGACACCTACTTAGCAGCGTGTACGAAGCATGCTGAATATATGAACATGATTGAACATGTGCATGCTACTTGATTTGGGAAGCTCTCAATGCCCCTGGTGCTTCCGTTCGAAACCCAAAAAGAAACGGTGCATAACTAGGTGGTCGTTTCCAAGCGTATTTATTTCCGCGCAAACGCACATAGAAAGATGATATATATGTAGAACTGTAAATATACACGCACACATGCATTGAAAAAGGGGGAAACCTTTCCGATTTGACAAACATTTTCCAGATGGGTTGACACCAATTGTGAAGTGTTCCTAAAGTTCTCCGATGCAAAACTAATGTGCATTTAAAAAATCTGAGTAACAACTCAAAAAAGTAACCCTTCATGATCGATTCGAACCATTGGAAGACCTGAAGACATCGAGCTGAGAATCTGTGGGATCCTTTCTGAAGGTGTTTTGAAGGATTCAAATTTCAATCATTGAGAATCACCATCAATGAATCATCAATATTGTACCCTTGCTCCAACATGCCCATACCAGGCCCCTCAAAAATCGGTTGTTTTTCCCAAGGTTGCGAAGTGGAAACGGGAGGCTGCTTATCCAGTTCGGATTCTGGTGTCCGGAGACCCTTTGGTTTTTCAGCAAGAGGTGCACAAGAGACTGTGGCTCAAAACTGACCCCAAATGAAAGCCCTGCTTGAACCTGTAACCTTGAACCCTTACCCCTGTTTGCGGTGTTTGCTTTTGTGGTGACCATGTGAAGATGCGAAGATGCTTGTTGCGCGTTTGTCAGGTTGGCACGGAGTTTTGGCTTCTGTTGGTGAGTTCAAGGCCAGCGTCTGATTTTTTGAAGAGCAGTGCGCAAGAAGGATGCCTGCCACAAAGCATCTTAAGCTACTTGTTTTCGGGGATACCTTTTCGTTCTTTTTTCGGGGGTCTCAGAGGTCTTTGCAAAGTGAAATGTAAGTGTCATGTCTTTAGCAAATTCCAAAATTGGCAAATAGGGATCCTTATTTCATGCTTTATTATAATCCCCACATAACTGGGTAGTTTTTCAGGCCCCTATAAACCCTAAACAACCACGGGGCTCAAATGTTTCCAGCTTCCCTGTTTCTGAAGGGTCATTTCGGAGCCCGGGAACGCATCTCAAGTCTTGAGTTCGGCGGGGGGGCCCTATACGCCCTGAGCCGCGGTCGGTGATGAAGTTTTTCAAACGGTGGAAGCTTCAGCAGAAACAGTCGTTTTGTTTCAGTTTAAAAGGATGGAAATGGAATGACTAGAATCTGAATTCATTCGGAACTTTCACATTTCCATTCCAAATACTGTATATAGATGTTGAAGATGAATTCGTACTAGTTAGATACATTTAAATTTATGTGAAAATAGCTGAAGACATTCGTAACCTGGGGCTCCCAAACCTACAAAGGCATCTCTCCTGGAACAGCCGCGAGATAGTGCTCTGAAGTTCGAGGTTCACTGGGACAAGTACCGGCCCAATTAAAATCCTGGCCGTCATTTGTTTGGAAGGCATGCAAAGACGAGATTAGTGAACACTGAGCCAAGTTCTTCGAAAGTTGGATTTCAAAGGTCCGAATCTGACAGATGTTTTTTTTTTAAAACTTGCTTTTAAACACCAGGTATTTATTGTTGTCCTTTAGCAATCACTGCATGGTGCTCTAACGGTACATGTGTTGGTTCCACATGTCTTCCTTCTGTGGCCTGGTGTAATGCCCTCAGCTTGCAGGTTCTATATGCTTTCAACGATGGTTTGGACACTTCTGAACCGGTAGCATCTCTTCCATTGCTCCACTGCGAGGTGCCGTAATTTTCCAGGGGAAAACCATGGCTGGGGGTGGATAGGAAAACCCATGGGAAAACCTGGACCTGTTTTTCCTGTAGGTGGGTGATGTGACGCGATGCAAGTATGGCAATGGCTGGTCCCTATGCATCTTTGAGGTGTGTTCGGGTATGAGGTTGGTTGGACGAAGCTAGGGGGGAGAATGACACCTAGACGAGCAGTGACCAATATCTATGGGATTACGTTTAAACCAGATTTTCGCAAGTCCAGTTGCAAGAGGTTTCATGGACTAGTAGCCTAGTGTGAAGTGAGGTGTCAATAGCGTGGATAGTGACGGCTTTATTGCCACTGCGCAAGTGGAAAGGTAGCAGAAGAGACTGGCCTGCCTGGTGGTGCCTCGTGGCTTATTACTGTGGAGACACGTGAGGGTCCCTCAGGAGATTTTGGAGTTTTCGTTATGAGATTTCGGCCCGGCCTGGGCCGAGGAGTAGCTGAGTAGCAAAAGTGGAGTTTCTGGACCTTCCAGATTTTTCTTGCAAATGTCATTCTTTTATAGTCTTTTTGCGTGAATTTGTTTAAGAGATCATATCTTCAAAGGCGTCAAAACAGGGGAAACTGAAGCCAACAAAATGCTCACTCTGCACTTGCATTATCTTCCATTTCTGCAAGCAGGACCTCCAAAAACGGTGTTAACATCATCTCTCAGTTTTCGAGCTTGTTGTTCTCAACTGCTCTTATCATATCCTCTGATCTGGTGTTTTTTTTGCTTCAATTGGATTCCAACAACAAACTCCCACCGGCACGACGAAGCACCACAGCTCTTAGGTGAAGACTGTGAACTTTGGTCGCAGGCAGCCAAAGTCGCACGTTGGGCTGCACGCGCGCAAGCGCGCGGCAAGCGCCGCGCGGCGGAGGAGGCGGGAAAGCCATGGTTTTGGGAGCGCCTTTGATGGACTGAATTTGGTACTTGTTGTACTTGTAGTATTCATTTCAGCCGCTGTCTATCCATCATTCAATTGGTGCTTATAGGTTTTTTTTGGGATATTTCTAGGTGTAACTCGTTATCATCTAATGCAACACTCGGATAGGGGTAAAACCATCAACCCTTTTTGAGGTGGAACCACGATTTTTTGTCCAGGCACTGGCAACCTTCAACGGCAATGCTGCAGAATGGTGTCAGGAGCGCGCCACGGGGACATTAGTGGATCTTTCGGGAGCGATTTTTTGCATGATGGTCAGGTGACTTTGTCGACGCAGTGTTATGGATGTTGAGGGTCACACTGTCACACCCGTCCCCCCGGTGCAAAAACACATGTGTTGGACAGGCTGCTTCGCGAAGATTGAAGCAAGTGGCGGAATATTCTCCGCAGGGAATCTCAGTTTTAAGCACCCTAATCCTTTTGCACTTGGAACATGTCAGTTGGACTTCAAAAACATCAGCGTCATTTTTTGGTGGGATCATCATATGTCCAGAAATGTCAATGCAAGGCCTCCTGCCACACTCTCTGCAGCCAGTCGCTTGCGTGCATGGGCCTCTCCAAGGATTGGGACTGCAGGTGAAGGGTTCTTGAGGATCCTGGATGCGGTACTTCCCGATGATTCTTACTTCCACTTTTAAAGTTGAGCTTAAAATTTATTTGGGCTACGGCTAGGGTAAGGTCCCCTACCTGGTTTTTGAGGTGTAAGAGGCGCAAGTAGAAGCAGGATGTTTGTGCTATCCCGCTATCCCTTAGCGCATTTGGCTTTCAGCGAACGTGACCACGTGAAAACGCTTTCAGCCACATCTGAGTCCATTGCGACTATGTCTCTGGAGCAAGAGAAGGAGGTTGAGCTGCTGTTGGAGGAGATTCCGGAAGGCACCAATTCCAAGCCTCGTCATTGGTATGTGGCTGGTGCTGGCATTGCCCTTTTGATGGTGTTGGGAGTGGCTGCAAAGATGATGTATCCAGCTCCACAGCCCTTGGGCAAGTTCAACATGAACACCATTCAGGAATGGGAGGAGATTCCAGGAATTGACAAGGTCATAGAACATGCCAAGACAATGGAGTTGAAGCAACCTTTGCGCAACTTGAACGACCTCTTCTATGAATCCCAGCCTGAAGAATTGCCTTGGATCCGCACTGAGTGTGTCATTGATGTGATCCAGGGTGCTGCTTACCTAGGCCAGGCCATTGTTTTCCTCTACAAGGCCATTGAGTATGATGGCTTGAAATGCCCGAACAATTCACCGGCCGGCTGTGCTGCCTCGGTAGCTGGTTTCATCACATCCGTTTCATGGATCGCATCCTACCTTTCGTTTGCCGCCAACGCCTGTGGTGCTGCCGTTAACAGTGGTGCCTTGTGTGCTGGTGACTGGACAGCCTTGATGGCTAACTTTGGTGAGATGGCCACGGTGGGTGCGGCTGCCTCGGAGGATTGCAACTTTGGAAAAGATTGGCTTGCTCTCCTCAAAATCACAGGCGACGATGACGCAGGACCAGGATGGAAGAATTTCATCCCAGCCGGTGCTGCACCTACTGTGGACACCATTGAGAAGGTTGACGCTTTGCGTACCGCCAACCGCAACCGCGCTTTCGATTTGACACAATGCGTGGTTGCCGATGTAATTTGGCTGTATAGATGGTTGGAGATGTTGGCCGATTGCATTGGTCTCAACCATTTTTCCATCAATGATATCTTATACCTTCCCACATTTGTTTTGGAAGGCATAAATATATAGGTCAGCTTGTATCATCAATTTGAATGTGCATATTTCCGATTCTCTTGCAAGATGCGTCCAGGAATAGTAATAGGAGTGTGTGGTGGGTAGATAATTTTTGAGCACGTGTCGTGGTCCCTGCGTCAACACTAAGGTAACCAATGCGGCCTCCTATATTGTCCGTGCCATTTTGCAGATCCGGTCTGCTGCCTCTGCTTGCCCAGAGCCCAGGGCCTGCGCCATCAACATCATGAACATTATCTCCTCCTTTGCCTGGATCTCGCAATTCACCGCCCTTGCTGTTTCTGATTGTTGGAAGAAGGGATCCCAGAAGGCCTTGTGTGCAGCAGACATTTCAGACATGGTGGCGGCAGTGACCAATGGTCCCGCTGCTGGCATTGCAACCACCTCGGATTGCGCTGACTTGCCAGATCCTGCCGATGAAGTTAAGCACCTGCCCATGGACTAATTAGCAAAACGCTCGAAAGGAGAGCTTTGTTCACTGACGTGACTGTTCTGCAGTCACACATCCCGCAACAAGGAACTTCTTCGGACGTTGTTACCATTAAAAAAGAAGGCTTGCATCCATAAGTTCACTTTTCATCTTTTGTGCCCAGATTTACCATCGAACATAGCAAAGGAAAACCCTCCTGGGAACTAACATATCCCCTACCAAGGCACTTTTGAAGATGATTTTCCTTTTCAGCTGGGATATGTTAGTTCCCTGAGGGTACCCTCGAAGGTCCCCCCCAAGAAACCTCATGTGGGATGTCTTAGGTGCGATGTAGGGCCTGGTTGAATGATTCAACACCCTGCCGGCACAAACTCTTCCAATGCCGGAGGCGGGACCACGGCCCAACATCCTGCCTAGTCAGTTGGAGACTGACGCAATGAAATCGGTTTGGAGCTGAAATGATCTAAAATGGTCCGCAGGTGGCTTCATGTGAGGTGGCTACACGATTCCTCGTGACATTCCTTGATGACAAAATTGGTTGCTTCAAAAAATCGAATCCTGGATCTTGATGTTTTTTTTTTTGCAAGCTTGTATCAACTAAATAAGCAACCAGGTTGAAGTGATCACTGCTCACATGTTGAAGGCTGCGATCTTCAAGCTTCCAAATTTCAAGATTCATTGCTGCCCTTTGTAAAAATGACGCTGTTGCATGCTGACATCTGTGAACATTCCGAGAGACAGAAGTCAAAAATGGCTGATGGGCGTCGGTGCTGGGTGATGGGAATGATGGGATTTGCGATCCAAATGGCAACCGGTGTTCTCTTCTCCATGCATCCCATTGCAAGCAGAGGACCTCGAGAATGCAACTGGGAAGTGCTACAGGACGTGATGTCGGGGGGAAAATATAACTGGGCTTGTGCCAAGAAAATGTGAGTCCATGTGCATCATTGAATCCTGCTTGGTGATTTTAATGCTGGAAGTGACGTACAAAATGTATGTTGCGACGTAGCATGTAAACGCTCAGTAAGGAGCATGTGTGGAATCACTGAGAAGTGCTGAAGAGAATGATATTGAAGCTGGTCATGTGAATGCCCATATTGCCCTTTATCGCCACGGCTTTGCAAGGAGATGGCTCCATCGTTTGATCCTGAGACTGTTCTGCGATGACCATGCGCTTTTTTTTTGTGACCGAAAAAAACAACTTCATCCGAAATCTCGAAAAGGACCTTCATGTAAAGGTTTTTATTCCGCTATATAATTTGCCTGAATGTCAATTCTACTAGAAGGTAGCTGGTATTTTCAGAACAACAGCCACTAAGACACGTTTTCTCCGTTTGGAGAAACTGTTTGTTTGGTTGGACCCGTCCCAGGTCTCTACCACATCCTCGGTGAATGCCACGCCTGGCATGGTTGGCGACCATTGGCCATGCAGCTGTGTCACGCGTCGGTTGAAGAATCATTTTCAACATGTACAAGGTGTCATAAATATGTACAGCATAGACTCACTTTTTCGGTCTCTCCCTCATTATCTGCTGTAATGGTGAACAAGGTATAAAAGAACATGAGACGCTGTTAATAATGCATGTAAATACAGCTAGGCTAGATTCTATATGTATATATATATATATATACAGTGTGTGTATGCTTGTAGTCGTAGTAGCTGTATTGAGCGCATATGATTATGATTGCGCAAGGATATTTTGAGCAAGTAGACGTTTTGGTGGTGAAGCTGGTCTGGCAGACAGAGAATCGTTGCAGCTGCGGCCATGCTGACCAAATATTGAGAACCGCCATGTGGTGGTGCCGGGCCACATTTCTTCTTGGAATGGGGTGCAGAACTCACCAGCTATGGCGACACTGGGTCATGCTATGGCTTATGTATGCATGGAACTTTTGCGGTGCTCTTTTGTATTTTCCATTTTTATGGTTATATCAAGAGGTTTTGATTGCACAGGAAGTCGTCAAATTGATCATTTTGGTTATCTTGGGCATTTTGCAGAGTGTGACGTCTTTGGCACATTTGTTTGCACAAAAGACCACTGCTGTCCTGCTGGCTTTCTCAGCGGGAATCGAAGTTTCAGTTTTGACAGTTCTTTCCTTGCGTGGAAAGAAAAAATGCAAGAAGCGCAGGTCCAAACACTTTCGTGGTCGTTCATGGAGTGATTTGCCCATTTGCTTCTTTATTTTGCATTGGATGTGGAACTGGGTGAGTGTTCTCATTTCCCGATTTTGTGGTGATTGATGGATTTGCAGTTTTAAGCAGCATCCTCAGGTAGATCGTCTCAAGCCATCGGTTTGGAAGCAGTCATTTGTACTTTCTGCGGTTTTCATTGCTGGACGCCGCCGTGGTTTTGGTAGAAAAGTGAAATCACACATTAAGAATCGAGGATTCATTGCCCTAAAAGGCTATGATGTGCTCTCCTTTGGGTTTCCTGTGCCTTGTCTCTCGAAGAAGAAACGGAAAACCACAAAGCATGACAAAGTCAAAGCAAAGTCAAACCATGATGGTTCATATGTCCACTTTCATGTGCCATCCTGTCCTCGTTTGTGTGGGGGTGCGAAATCTCAGCAAGACACGGATCTTCTGTCAAATCTTCAAGCCTTGCTTTCCAACAGCAGGGTTGACCCGGCCCAGTCGCAGTCTGATGACCAGGTGCTTGTAAAGCAGTTGTTAAAATCACTTGTGACACAAGCACAAAATAAAAAAGCAGGTTTGATTTGTGGAGTGCATTGTCGAAAGTTGTTGAAGTTGAAGCCAAAAGAAGAACCAAACAACAAAAGTGGGAGTCGCAGAAGGCCCAACGGCAAGTCACCAATTCGGGTGACCAACCCAATCGGTGGCAGAATGGCGCTAGCCCCGGGGAACATTCTCATCACAAAAATGGTACCCGCTGGTCTGGATGGGAAACAGTTCGTTCGTTAACAGACACTATTCAAATCGTTGATAGCCTGATGCATTTGCCCGGTCTCTAGACAACAAAGGTGACAGTGAAACTGCATTTGTCTGTGTTGCTCAGGACCAAAACCAACTCGAAGAACTTATCTCCCTCGCTAAAGGGGAGAGGAACATCATGGCCACTGTTCTCGCTCCGTTGAATATTGGGCCCCCAGACGATGGTGAACGGATCATTTGGAAAGTACCTGGTTCTTTTCGACAAGGATTGCAAGTTCGCTCCTGTTGTGCCTACACGTTTGGCATTGGGAGTCCTGAACTTGCTACTCGAAAGGTTGTTCAACTTCCTAACTTGCAAAAAACTAGGACACAGAGAAATGCTGCTAATCCTGCAGGTCCAAGTTGGGTTCTTCGTTTCTATGCACCTGGTCGGTTTCAGCAGGTCACTTGGAATGAATGGCATAAAATGGTTGGAGCCCCTGGAGCAGCTGCTCGAGCTTGGGCGATTGATGTTGCAGACTCTTCCAAAGTGCATCTCGGCGACTCTTTCAAGTTCGAGATGCAGAACCAGAGAGATCTTCGTGGACTAATTCGTGTGCATCATCTTGATGCTGCAGTAGCACTTCTTCGTGCCAGTGGGGCAAAACATTCCACCACTGGCCAACGTTGGTTTGTTGATTTAATTGGTGGTGAAGTTCCAGTCGTACCATCTAACGTTCACTGGATTGATGCTCACGATGGTGAAAGATGGGATTGCTATGCTTGTCGCGCCAAACGAATGGCACCAAAAGGAGTTGTTGTTGGACGGCATCAACTAGGAATTCGAGTCGAAGCTAGTGACACAAGGCTTCAGACTCGCCCTTCAGTTTGGAGAACTGACCGTGTTCCCAAAGGCTGGCACTTTCAAGATCTTTGTGAGTTACTCGATGAATTACATTTTCAAGAAGTAGAAGTTTTGGAAAAACAGTGGCGCAGAAACTGTGCATCCTGGTTGGTGCGTGCCAAGAAAGACGGCGCCGAGTCCGTGTTGCAGCCAGTCGTCCCCAACGAAGACGGCGCTGAAGTTGAATTGTGCATTTCAAAAGAAGCTCGTCGTCGCCAAAATTTGCAAAAAACTCAACAGTTGAAACAGGAATCCAGAATCTCCTTTCCCCCTGGTGCGTTTACTGGTCATGCTGGTAAAAGGACCACGTGGGACACTTCTGTTGAAAAATGGCCTGATCTATTTCATGCTGATGAACAAGATGCTGACATCATCATTGACCAGACGAAAAGGCAGGGAAGCAACGAACCCGTTGCTGAAGTAAATTCCCAAAAAATAGTTACAAAGGTTGGATGCCACGCAGAGGAACCAGAGTCCCAAACGATGGCTGTGGTGATTGCTTGTTCCATGTGGTCCAGCAAGCTTTGGCTGACCTTGAACCCAAAAAACAGCGATCAGCCCGCCAACTACGGGCGTTCATTGTTGCATTCATGAGAAAACACGCTGAGGAATATGAAGCTTTGTGGGATCGCTTTGCGCCAGGACATCTGAGAAAAGTAGGAGATGATGACTGGAATGGCGCTTTCTTTGACTACCTTGATGGTTTACTAAATCGCAGGATGCTGGGCAACCACTTGGAATGCTTCGCTCTTGCTGCATCGCTGAATCGTACCCTCCTCATTCTAACAAATGAAGGAGAGGTTTGGGCTTTTGACAATGAAAATGGCAATGCAGCCATTTGTCTGTATTTTGATTCTGACGTAGGTCATTATGAATTTTTGCTCGGACCAGTTGAAGAAGAGCTTATAGACAATGGGCCAAACAGCACTCAGGTCGCACTGGCAATGTAGGATGTGGAGGTGGACGTGGTTCATCTTCCCCAAAAAGTGTTCAGCTCAGTGACTTTGCCAGCGATATTGGTGAAGAAGTTAGTGTCGATCAAGTCACCATACAAGACCAGAACAATAGCGACAATCACCTCTTGAAAGATGATTGTGATATTCGTTGTGACCTTTCGGACTTTGCAACAACTCATGACTCCTTGCACTCCCCTGCACCTAACAGACCTGGAACCTCACGTTGTCTATCAGCATTTGCCACTCCTCCTAGACGTCTTCGGGCTAAAGCTCGTATTTGGGGAAAGCAGAGTGGTCGCAAGGCTGGTTTCGTTTCCACTCCCATCTCATTCGGTTCCTGTGGTTCTCCTAAATCTGAACAAGAAGTCATTCAATCTCCGACAGTTTCAGATGGTCCTAACCTAGGATCAAACCTAAACCTTTGCGCCCATACTTTCGTCGTGGATCACAGTTTGTTCAAGGTATTTCCAAAGCCTTACAATGGAATTGTCCGCATTGTCCATTTGTGTTTGAAGGTGATTCTTCGAAAAGCATTGGTTTGGCAAGGTATCGCCATAATCTTATAGCACACAAGGGTCGCCACCAGGTCGGATCCCTCAAGGCTAAGATTGATGTTTTGCCATCACATGCAGATGCCGCGTGGAAGTGCCCCCGGTGTCAGGTCGGGATCACGTCTCAGGATCGAAACCAGATCTCACAGCATGTGTTCCAAAAACTCCGTGCCAAGCATCGTGCTGTTGCTCACACCGACCTTTCCATCAAAGAGTGGAGAAGGCTTTGCGCCGCCGGTGCACCTCGCACCTTGTCGTTTCGCCAAAAAAGGCGAACGCATGAGTTGAATTCCAGCATTGCAAAACGTTCCATTTTTTCACCTTTGTCCAGCGCTGAGTTTGAGTTTTTCAGTTGGCCATTCAAGGTTCGTGGTGCCAAAGCCCCTCGTATTTCTATACGAAATGCTTGGCGCTGCCGCAAGTGTTTCCGTTGCTTCACCGTCCAGCGTGACACCCACAATCACGAGTGTCGCGCAATTTTGCACACCAAATGCACCCATGATCGTATTGGTGCCATTAACCAACTTGAGACCCAAATGATAGGGCAAAGGGAGAAAAAAAACTGAGTTGCGAGGCCCCGTTTCGCAGACCAATCAGCGGCCCCCAAAACCAGCCCTCAATAGGGAAGGGAACGAACCGCAGGTCCGGAAATTGACCCCGTTTTTTGGGCCAGATTTGGTGTTGGAAACGAGTTTTCCCCGTATGCGTGTGCTCCTTAAAATGAATCCGTGGCGTGTGCATTTGCCCTGCCAGCTGGCCAGGCGTGAAAAACGCGATAGCAGATCTTTGTGTGCAAGTGTCGCAAACAATCATTGCTCTATGTCTGCTATGGTGATTTCGGCCGCCTATTCTGCAGCATGTTTTTAGCAGTGCGCAGTATAATATATTTCTTTATCATGTCCATGCGAAAACACTAAAGGGATATACACCTAGAGATACATACAACATTTAACATATATATACATGTACATATATATATATATCAATAGAGTTCCCATTTTCTCTTCCCTTTTGCGACGAACCGCCTTGACAATTTCAGCCAGGCTTCGATGGCTTCTTGGACCCCAACATCTTCGAATGTGGATGCAGCTACTGAGGCGGTGCGACGAGTATTGGCAGCTTGTGATGTTGCCTGGCGGAGTTGGGGGTTGGTCGGTTGGGTTGTTCAGGGGTCATTCAAAAAGAAATCATGTTTGGGGGGAATCAAACAATACAAATCTATGGTCAATTTCAAGGATTTCCCGTCTTACAATGGATTGTTTGGGTTGGTAATATAATGACCTGTGTTGGTTTGGAGGGGTCGTTGGGAAGTGACAGTCACTGACTTCGTAGACCAACGAGACTTGGAAATGACTTGAGTGTTGATTTTTTTTTGGGGCTTTTTTGGTGATGCATGGAATCAACTAAGGATGTGTGTGGTGAAGCAGAAGGACGGCTGGAAAGGGAACAACAAAGATATTTGCAAGGGCGACTCCAAGTGGCGTCCAAATCATTGGCAATCTGCAGAGTTTCTGTGTCTGGAAATGTATCCCTTTCCGAAGCGAAAATTTCCTCGCTTTTAAACATCTTCACTGTTTTTTTGAAGGTATTTTGAAGCTTTCTAAGTTGCGGGTCATGAATTTTCTCCTGTTTGCTTCTATTTCCAGGGCTTTTGGAAGCAGCCTTGGCCAAGAGGCCTTTGCAACAGGCAGAGCAATAGGGCTTGGAGGGATCGCCTTTGAATTTTTTCAAACAATTCACACCAACTTGACTGACAACTTGAGGTATTTTTCCACTTGAAACATGTGACTTTCTGGTAAAGCTGCTAGTATTTTTCAAATATATGCAGCCATACAGAAATATGATGAAATATGACACTCCCTGGTGCAGGAAGCCGCGGGAGCTGTGGGTGGTCCCAGTTTCAGTGGCTTCCCTTTTTTTCGCAGCGGAAGTGATGGTTCCATCCATGCTAGCACTTCAAAATGGATAGTATCCTTTCTGTGTTTCCATTGCAATTATATTTAGAAGCCTCCCATAGGGACATGGGGTGAATTTCTGCAACCATCAGGGGTGTGATGACAAGAATCTAGGGTAAATGATAGAATTTTTTAGGTGTGACAATCAAAAACTATCCTAGATCTTCCCATGATTATCATAGACCTTGCTTATTTATGGGGAATTTCAACTACCACCCTCCACCGGTTTTTCCCAGGATTTCTGGACCATTTTCACAGTATATTACTATATTACCGGTTATTTCAAGATCCCAACAAAAACCCAGATTGCCAAATTTATAGGGGGCCCCATTTCGCTCCATTCATATATGGGTGTTTCCAAAAATAGGGGTACCCCCAAAACACCCCAAAATGATCATTTTTAGTAGGAAAACCCATGGTTGTTGGGTACCACCATTTTTGGAAACATCCATATAACTGATTATCAACATCCATTACCCCTTCAAATATATGGTCTTCCATCTGGATGTCCTAAGGCATTGCGCTGTGCCTTGATTCCTGCCCTGGCCACGGTGGGACGATGCCAGGGTTCCTCATAATGGTGGAGATGTGGGATTGCACCGCCTGGGAGTCATAAAACACCATGCAGCATCAACAGTATTATGACTATCAAAATTTCGTGTCAGATCATGTCAGATCCAGATATGTATACTTGTTTTTTTAAAAAATGATTATGGGCAACGACGATGGTGATCATCATGATCATCTAATGGACCTGGAAACGTATCAGTCAAGTTGTCTCCCCTTCTGAATGATTCGGCTTTTTTGTGACCGAATCTCATCATCTTTTCCATTATTGTTGGGTATAGGATATCGCGTAATGAAAAAACCTAGAAACCTTGGGCCTTTCCATCATCGCTTCGAGGTTGGACCCGTTGGAATGGTGACTTGCCACAGGCAGAGGCAAGAGTCCTCCTGCGCTGGTTAGAGGCATGGATGGGGTGGGGTAGCCAGGGATTGATTAAAAGGGGGGCTGCGCCAGGGTCTGTCTTGAAGATCTTGTGGATTTTTTTGGAGTCGCAACTGTAAATATTTGATTCCAGTCTATTTTGAGGATGATGAAGAAAGCAAATGGAGCTGTGGAAATTGGATATGTAAACTTCTTGGGTTGCCCAGGAGCCTCTTGGACTTACCACAAAGGTTCTTAGTTGTTGAAGGGGTGAAATGAGAGACTTGGTTCTTCATGAAAAGAGGCCGAAGCTAAGCTTCTCCAACTTCACCTTTCTTAAAGAAAAAGCTGGAAGAAACCCCGCAGGCTCGAGCGCAAGCCGTTGCGAGCCTTGGTTTAGTGACCCTGGGCCTGTCTTTTGGAGGGGGAGGTGATGATGGACGACTCAGTTTAAAATGCAGATAGATTTCAAGTCTATCTTACGACTTCTTCCAAACAATCTCTAGCCTTACAAGAAGGGTTACAGTCTTAGACAATTCCTCCAAAAAACAATCCATCATGTCAAGAGTCAACAAGATGAGTTTGTAAGGAATCCCCGATTCCAAATCGCCTAAAAAAGGTGGAAAATCACGGCGAAGCAAGCCACGGGAACGCCAGGTATGTAGCCCCTTGAAGTCGGCGTTGAATGGGCTGTCAGCAGAACTGAGCCTTCGTATGGGTGGGGGGATCTGATAGGGAGGAAAGTTTTGGGCTGGAAGAGTCACCATTTTTGATAGGAGATACATCTTCATTCATGGTTGGGTTTTATATTGTTGTGTTAGTTTTCGGGGGTGTATCAAGGATGCTTAAGGGAATCCGAACAAACGGGAGAGTGGGTCTTGAGAGAATGACACCTAGAGATGAAGTATTAATGATTTTTGGACAGTTTAGTAGTTGGACTCAAATTGAAATTCAAGATATCAGTTGCTCTCGTTTTTTGCAGAGCATGATATGTGTCAGGTAAAGGAGGTCGAACTTTCCTTGTGAGACCTAGGTGCTCATCTACGACGCCTTGCAGCTTCACTGCTTGTGTCAGAACTTGGAGAGCCCATGCCTGAGAGGGCTTGGAATGTTTCAGTTGAGGGAAGAGGTCACGACATATAGAGATTCAAGACTTTGCTGCTGCTGCTGCTGCTGCTGCTGCTGATGATGATGATGATGATGATGATGATGATGATGATGATGATGATGATGATGATGATGATGATGATGATGATAGTGGATGCATCATGGATGATTTCTTTGGTGGCAAGGCGCCTACGTGGCGGTCGAGCTTCAAGAGGCTCCGTAGCGTCAGGGGAAACTCAGCATGGGCTGTGGAAGTGGTAATGGCATTTTTGGTGCACAAACCACAAAACATGTGAGGATTCCAAAATTTGAAGATTCCCAAAGCAATTCCAAATCCCTTGAGAAATTTGCATCGGATCGATCTTGGCGACATTTCGCACCTCACAGTTTTCCATCGTTTTCCCCGAGGTCCAGTTTCGAGAATGCACGTTTGAATGGTTCGGCGTCCGGTCATCTCAGCCTGGATGTTGAACTCCCCCAATCCAACTGAGGATCTTCATCCTGGTTCAGTTGGAAAATATCGGTTCGAGTCAGCAAAGCTATAGCTGACTCGTTACCTTCCTACACCTTTTTTTTCGGCTGCTGTTGTAAGGCCGCAAGCGGTGGCCGTGAGCACTCTGTGCCTGCCTGAGCCAATGAGGGAACGCACATTTGGCTATGGCATGCGATGGCTCAAAATTGGGAGGCCTAAAGAACTCATGGGGTTTTCCTACTAAAATGATCCAAATTTTTTGGCAACGTTTGGGGATATCATGGTAGTTCCCTGATTGTGGGACACGTCCACAATGGACATCATGACAATATGACAATATATATTAGATATTTATGTATATATGATTATATTGAATATTAATGATTGTATACAAATGCCTCAACATATTATATATGATTAGAATATGCCTCAGAGGTATAAAATGGTATACCCCCCCTAAAACTAACAGCAAATTTAAGGAAACCGCATCCTCTTCCAAACATCAGCCCTTCAGGGGCCTCTTTTGCTGTCAGTTTTAGGGGGATTTTACCATTCCAGTTATATAGGGTTTTTATAGACAAATCAATATAAGGATCCCTATTATAAACCAACCACCAACCAGGCGATGTCGTCAGTTTTAAGGAGGGTACAAGATGGTGGGCCTTTACTAGTTATAAATGGACTTGTGAGGCCCCTATAACTGGCCTTTTAATTACGTCACTGGGTTATAACCCCTATAAATGGAGAGTAACCTGTAATCCCCTATCCCCAGGGTGGTTTCGGAACCGAGGCCGGTGGATTTCTTCACCTTCGTCAACTCGTGTCTGTTGGCATCTTCCTCAGGGCAGGTTTTTTTTGGTGGTAGGTTTTTTTTGGTTGGAGAGAAGAGGTTAGCGTTTCTTTTTTTTTGGAAAATGAATTAAGAAATCGATGACATCCATCATCATCATCATCATCATCATCATCATCATCATCATCATCATCGTCATCATCGTCATCGTCATCGTCATCGTCATCGTCATCGTCATCGTCATCGTCATCGTCATCGTCATCATCATCATCATCATCATCATCATCATCATCATCATCATCATCATCATCATCATCATCATCATCATCATCA
>DF242457.1:0-27533 GCA_000507305.1 Breviolum minutum Mf 1.05b.01 | reverse complement strand
TCATCATCATCATCATCATCATCATCATCATCATCATCATCATCATCATCATCATCATCATCATCATCATCATCATCATCATCATCATCATCATCATCATCAAGTGTCTTCATTCTACCCCCCAAAAAAGCACCAAAAAAACCACTTCCTTTTTGACCTTTGCCTTCCCTTAACAGGGCTCCATCAATCGCCACCGAGGACAAAGATCACGGTTTACCGACTTGGCGTTTGTGTTGTTTGCGCCTGGAGGGCCCAGGGGTTTCAACAACGATGCGGCAGCCAATGGACTTGGTCCTTGTAACTAGAGAAGTTTCAATTAGGGAAGTTTGGTGTTTTTTTCCTATTTTTTTTGAGATATCAGCACATCTTTGCCTGTGGTTTCACTTGCTTCGAGCTTCAGTTCTTTTTGTTCTTGATTTCTTTTGTTGTAAGTAAGACTTGCATGTTTTTTATGGTTCAAACAGATACAATAATATCTTCGTTTTCGATCACTAAGCACGGATTTTTGGAAGATCTCAAGTTGTGGATCAACCAACAGACAAAGTGGGGGGGAGTGGTTGTTTTTTCTGTTGTTAAACTAGGTGCTGGTTTCAATAATTTTTATTTTCATCCCTATTTGGGTAAGATTCCCATTTTGACTAATATTTTTCAGATGTGTTGAAACCACCAACCAGCAAACCTCTGAGGTGTTGCGAAGTTTGTCATCAAGGAGGTTCAAGAATGCCTACGGGGTTGGCTTTGGGCTACCTTGCCGGAGGTGCCTCGTGGTTGGAATGCACGGCAGAATGATGGACTTCCAACCCTACTACGGAGGTGGTCAAGATCTCAGCAAACGGAAAGGGGGCACCAGGACACAACAATCACAAAAAAAAACCAGGCTTTTATGATGATTTTTTACATGGAAATGTACAGTAGATGAAATTCTTTGGCTTCAGCTTGCAGTGTTGCAAAAGTCAATCGTTGCCGTTTTTTGTCCTGTGAATTTGGAAGCAAGGGTGATTGAGAGGAAACCGTTGATTTGGTGGCATGCGCACATGAGGTTCTGGGGCGTGACGCTCTTGGCAAATGCAGTGTGCTCCTTAAAATGCGCTACAAAATCATTGTTGTGAGTTGGATTCTCTTTCTGGTGTGACAAACCTTGTGACTCTTTGGATGTCTTTGGACCCTTTGTTCTTACATTCCTTCGGGCAGAGTACTACAGAACCTCTATTCTTTCCCATGAAAATCCATCAGAAATTAAGAGGTAGTATGGATTTTCATGGATTTTCCATGGGATTTTCTACAAACCAAACCAGTGGATCTTCCATGAAAATTTTCCGAAAGATGCCACTTGGAAGGGTTCTTAGCCTTCGATCAAAATGTCGCGGCCAGTTGCCATCCTTCCAAAAGCAGTGCCAAGAGATCACGGTCCAAAGCCCGGATGGATGAGGTGGGTGAGGTTGTATTATGAGCAATGAAACAGGGAGGTTCCATATAGCAATTGAAACAGGGGCCCCTACCAAGTATGGCCCCTGGTTGTTGAGGTGATATTTTTTGGGGGGATGAAAAACTACCCATGGTTTACTGGGGATTATGAGAAGCCATTCTAAGGATCGCTGCAACAAATTTGAGGGATTTTTGTGGTGCTTAGATTTAGGATCGATTCATAAGATAAGTTGATCAGAGATGGTGATGGGATTTGAGATTAGTTTGTCGAGGTTACTGGTTCAAGTTATGCGGAAAAACAGGACTTTTTTGTTGGATAGATTGGAACCTTTTTTTGGTATCCAGTCATTTTTACGGTTCCATGAGTTTAGTACCAAGCAGATTATGTCTAATGCAGCCTCTCAGGCTCACTACTCGATCGTAGATGACAACAAATCCAATGATGGAGATGAGGAGCTGCCAATCCCTTTCGCTGGGTGGTGGTTTCAAATATTTTTCATTTCCACCCCTATTTGGGGAAATGCTCCAATTTGACGACTATTTTTCAAATGGGTTGAAACCACCAACTAGTCTTGCATGATTGCATGATCCTGGCAGATAACTCAGGGAGGGTCTGGGCCGCTATCGCCTGGCAGGAGTCTCCAGAGGAAGCAAGTCGTTCGAGGTCCAGGTTTGATATTGAAAAGTTCAAGTTCATGCAAGAGGATCTCCTAGATGTTTGGAAGATTTCCTGCCTGCAGTTTTTTTTTCCCTTGTGTTTTTTGATCCCAAGAATGGCATCATAACATCTTTGGACATTTTGGAACTATTCATCACCTCAAACATCATAGAGGCCCGTAGAACTTGATTGTGGATCTGACCCGGTACCACGCGAGCAGCAGGCCTAGTTTTTTGAAAGCACTTTCAGAAGTGACCAATAGTGTGATAGATGGATGATGTGATAGATGGATGAGACTATTCCTAGCTGAAACTCTAGCTGCTACACAAAACGACCTAGGTGGCGTTTTGGACGAGAAGAACAGGATTTCGAAGCTATTTTGGAGGCGCAACTTTTGTTGCGGAGATACTTTCCAACAATCCATCCAAACACGATTTGGAAACATTCTATAGATTCGGTTGGTCCTTAGTTCATTACCAAGTTCTCGTACATATTTTGATTGGGCGTATGACCTATCTAATTTCAGTATATCTCTATACATATATATATATACATAATAATCATCAAAAACATTGGATCACCAACTTAAAAAAAACAACATGTTTGAATTTTGAAGCATTTTGATTTATCCAAGACTTCTTTTGGTTGATGTCAATGGTGCTGAACCAGTGCTGGGCCAAGGCCTTCCTATGGGCCACTTGTGATGTGGCCTTGGGTCCGTGGTCAGGGACTCACTGTGAAAATGGTGGGAAAACCCTTGGGATGGGGGCCCCTTGAACTTAACCCCATATACACCTTAGAAAAAGTCGGTATTGATTGGGGATATCCCCTATGACAGGAAAGTGCCAGGTGGCAGTTTTGCTTCTTTGCTTCTTTTTCTTTTTCTTCATCTCTTTCTTTAAAACTCGATCATGTGCACATTCACAGGTCATAAATGATTCATACATGTAAAGAAGAGTTGGTGATTCATCTACAAAACCCCCATCTGATGTTTTGTATTGTTTTGTTTCATCAAAACCATCTCTGCATCGCCAATCAACACCTTGGTTTTCTGCCAATGAGGCGTCGCAAGGTCTTGAACCCTGAGAGTAGCTTAACAGGAGGGTCTAACGGGCAAGGTGCCGTTGCGGGGGAAGGTGGCGATGGAAAACAAAAACATCCCATAAAAGCCGGAGAAGGCGAAGTTTCTTCAGCAATCTTCAGCATATGTACTATTAAACAGATTAAACCAAAAAAAAAATATATATACATGATACGGTTTTATTAGATTAGATTTTACAGTTTCATATGTATCGATTTTGTGGTTTCAGTTTGAGATTTCAGAGTTCTTGTGGTTGTTTCTTCTGTGATATGCAAGGCTCGCTCGTGCCACTGCTGAATCAACTGCTGAACCCCAACCTGCAAGTCCTGCGATCATGGTTGGTCCACCATGACATGTTTTACACGGGTGCCCGTTGTTTTGAGACACCGGGTTGGTGGGTTGGTTGGTTGGTTGGTGGGTAGGTGGGTGGGTGGGTTGGTTGGTTGGTTGTTTGGTTGGCTGGTTGGTTGTGTGAGTCTGCAAGATGCAAACTTGACCATTCAAGTAGATCTTGAGATGTTTTTATCGCGTGTGAGGATGAAACAAGAATAGAACGATATTTTTTTACAATTTCCTCGCCACCATTTTGGAAATGGTCACCATCGCTTGTGCTTGCCCTTATTTTCTTATCATACTGTTCATGCCTGAATTCCTACACCAACTGCAATGTCCGAAACCCATTACATGCCATTGAGACCCTGCAAAAACAAGAGGACAGACTACCCAAATCCCCAGTAAAACCCATCAAAACACATTAAAACCCATTGAAACCCATCAAGTGGTCTTTCCACGATTTCCAGCTTCCCAGCCAACAACATGACAGGACCCTATGCTTTTCGAGCGCCTCTTGAGTAAGATCTTCTTGGTAGATGTCTCAGGTTGCAACACTTACAGACATGAGATGTTTGTCTCCATACCAACAAGAAATCCCACTGTTTCCTGTGGAACCCCCCTTATGGATTATTGTAAACCCTGGATATTTAGATATATTTAGTGTATCTTCCATGTTTTGAGTCAGAAGATAATTTTATTGCTTGAAGCCACACCCAACGTGGTTGGGACTTCTCCCCGAAACCCCTTGGGTTCAACATGGTTCAAATTCCTATCAACTATGAACCATCGATATGAAGGGAAACGATACCTGCATTTTTTTTGACTGCTGAAGTCTTTCCAAGCTTCCCTTTCATCCTAGCCCGTCGAGGTTTGCATAGCCTGCTACATCCTGAAGCTCTCTTGTGGCTCGTTTCTTCAGGTGTCGCCCGGGGTCAGCTTTTTGGTAAGGATGGACCGTTAATGAAGGGCTTTGCCTCGATCCGAGGCAAGAGGCCCACAAAATATCAAACCCATAGGTTTGTTGAAGTTTGAAAATGCTCCGTTCATTTTTCCCTGGTACTGCCAGTATTGCTGTCAATCACCTATTGACACGACGTTGCAAGTCAAAAACTTCAGGGCATCCGCAGCAGAGATGAGCAAGTCCATTTTCTCTCTCAGGCACGGCCTTTGTGGGGTTTCCATGATAGGTTTCAAATTAAAGTTGGAAACCTCCTTTGAAAGGAATGAATTTCGGATGCAAGTATGACACAACATACTTTATATGCTTGGGTATACAGGAATATGCCACGAAATTCACGGCTAAAAAAACCCTGGTTGGGAGATTTGTGTAGGTATCTCCATACTACCCTGTATCATATGTATAATTAATATATCCTTGTAACTATTCCGGATTTCATGGGAGGCGCCGTTCGGACGTTTTGTTCATAGGAAGCGGTGTCCTTGTGCAACTACTTTGCCGGCATGTCAAAGAAACCACGCCTGGAGCCTGGTCCGGGTAAATGGTGTGTTGATACTATCGTCCAAGAAATCTCCAACAGGACCCACTGAGCGGACCCCTAAACCTGAGTATCTAATATCTCTAGCACCTTACTTAGGGGTCCGTTGGTAAGGTCCCATTCAATTTTTCATGGATATCGAGGATCATCTTTTGAATTTGATTTTTGAAGTGTTGCAACTTGGATAATCAATAAAGTCATGAACATCTTCGTGTATTAAAGCATGAAAAATGTCCATGGAAAGTGTCATGATTCTTGGCTGTTTTTCTTGCATGTTTTTTTTTGTTGAAGAAAACCTGCATTTCTGAAAAGGTGGCGCCTCGGATGAATGTGGCCTATGGGAACCGGGAAGGGTTTGGGGATCCCAGTGAACAACGGCCAATCTTTGTAGCCGTGGAGCGAAGCCGTTGGAATCGCCGTTGGAATTGCCTGGTGAGGTTCTGAACGTGTTGCATGCGGTGCTGCAGCTTCCTGGAGACAAGTGGAGGTGGTCCCAAACTGGTAGAGTTGTGGGTATGGTATTATTCCCCAAGAGTAAAGTCAGCTACTCAACTATATACATTCAACTACATTAGAAGATGGGACCAAGATTAATGACTAAGTTGTGATTTATAAGATACTATAGTGGGTTGTTTGAAGCTACAAGGGTTGCAAATATCTCCTGAAATGTGTGCTTTTACATCCCATGATGAAGCTTCTGCAGAGGGGCTCAAGATGATGGGTAAAATTGAGGTTTGGGAATATTCTTATGGGGGAAAGTGGAAACTTCCGGAGATCTTGGAGATCTTCCATGTCCTTGACCGGCAAAACAATGACCACTTGCGAAAAGGGAGGTTTGGAAAGCATCTTCGTTCCTGGGAGGAGCCAAGCAATGAGCGGAATGCACTCCAACAAAATTTGAGATGAACTATGTAACTATTCCCCTGTCAGGATGTAAAACCATTGGTTTCCCTTTAATAAAAAACCTGCCTATTATATAAACCTATCAATTTCTGGTGGGTGGTAACTACGTGGCCTGGGCCTCGGGGGGGAGGGGTAGGTTGACCAGCCATCGCCATCGGCAGGTCGGCGGCAACTTCGCGTCGAGCACCGGGAAGCCCTCCGCAACCACGACAGCCAGCACAACGGAAAGCGTGCCTTGACGGAAAGCGGGTGGGAGGATCGGAGGTTCATTCGTTGGCTGGGAGGAGCAGCTATATACTATTACTATATGGGAGTTTCCTAAAATGCTGGTACCCAACAACCATGGGTTTTCCTACTAAAAATGATGATTTTGGGGTGTTTTGGGGGTACCACCATTTAAGGAAACACCCATATAGTGAAGTAGTTTAACAAAGCTGGGTGGAAATTTGAAAATGGATCTGAATGATATAGTTTTGTAAAAATTGATGATGGGGACTTTGAATTTTTCGATGGTTTACTGGAAGGCCAGCTGGTGGGTTGGAGGGGAGCAACCACCAACCATTCATATCATCAACGTCCAAGTATGCAGGCCGTTGATTGGAGTCAAAGGAAGTTGCAACTAGAACGGGTTTGGTGAAACATGCTCGGTGTGGACAACACAATCCAGCAGATATGATGTGACTCTTGTTTGTTCTAAATGATGGCATCCTTACACTTAGGTTTAGATTTTCTCTCAATTTGGTGTATATCATATACATTCATGTATGTCCATATATAAATATATATATATATATGACATTCATGTAAATGCACATATTGAGTATAGATTCGCATGTATATAACATGAATATATATATATATTATATGTATAATGTATAAATATATACACTTATATACATATATATATATACACATAACATATAAAAATATCTTCTTTCCANTTGAGTATAGATTCGCATGTATATAACATGAATATATATATATATTATATGTATAATGTATAAATATATACACTTATATACATATATATATATACACATAACATATAAAAAATATCTTCTTTCCAGTTCATGTGGGTTGAGGCCATTACCCTCTGACTGGAAAAGTCCTTTGGGTCAGGAGCTTTGAGATGTGGAGGAGGGAGATGGACCCAAATACCAGGGAACTAACAGTAGCACCTGATTGGGGGACCTTTTTTTGGAAGGGGAATTGCATCTTCCAACCATCAATTTTTTTCAATGGGGCGGGATGGTAGTTTCAGGGAGTCCCCTTCCAAAAATCAATGCTTAGGATTGGTGGGTCATTGCACCTACCTATAAATGGGATGATATATATATATATGATGTATTGGGGTTACAACCCTCTTACTACCCTCCAGGCAACTAAGTCCATATCCCACCATGGGAAGTTCGGAAAATCATCGACTCAAAAGTGCCAAACGGTAGGGGGAGATATCTGATCGTTCCCTGGAGGGTAATATCGAACCATCTCACGGAATAAGAACAGAACCATGTAATTTGGACGATTTCAAGAAGGAAAATGATCCCATAAAGTGAAATTTGGTTTTCAAGTTGGTGATATCCTATGTATTCCAGGATGTGTATATTTTACAGATTTACATATAGACAGAATTATGTACATATTCGCATATACTTTGTACATAGACTTTCAGCATAGACTACCAACGTCGTTGCTATGAAACCGTCCGAGGTTTCGAAGATGGCCTCGGTAAGTTGGTTTCTGCTCAGATGCTCAGGATGCCAATTTTTTGTGTTTTTTTGGATGGCGGAAGCGGAGCTACTCTCCCAAAAACTAACAGTTTGCCCCTGAAAATAGACTGGAAAAGGAGATTCCTATTGGAAACCACCATCTTTAGGGGCTTTAGCTGTTAGTTTCAGGGAGGGTACTTTTTCGGTTACACCATGCTTTTTCATTGTGGATGTGAGATTTAAAGACTTAAATGTTGCAAATCAGGAAGTGGTGGTGTTCCTGATCCTTTGAAGTGAAACCAAACCCTGTGGCTGTTGAGCAAGCAAAGATCCCAGGTCTTGTCTGATGGTCCGCTACCTCTAGACGATGTGACTTGGATGCTGATATGATGGGGTCTTTGATGTGACTTGAAAGTGTGTTTGAATGCACCTTTCCACTTGGAGTTGCTCTTCACCGCAGTGCGTGCTGGTTGTCAAGCTTCTCAGCCGTTCTCCCCCCAATGATGAAGATGGTAGTGACGGGCAGTGCAGGAGTGTTGATGCTTTCATGTTTGCTGATTTATTTTGTCAAAAGCTCTCCTCAAGTAGAAAAGGAGGAGCAACTTGAAATTGCGAGCTGCAAGTATGGTCCCTGGCGTCAGGAGGGAAAGTGCTCTGTGTCATGTGGCGATGGGGTTATGAAAATGTTTCGTCTGCCAGAGAACACTAGCGAGAAAGAGTGCACCTCCTTGGAGAGCACACTCCATTGCAACGAAGGACAGTGTGCAAAGCACTGTGAGGGGCAATGGACCGAATGGGGCCCCTGCGCTGCCAACTGCACCAAGAAGCGCTACTACCAGGTTCTCAGCAAGGAACACAGTGCTGGAAATCCATGTTCGGTGGCCCATGGGGCAAGTGATGTTGCCCAGTGTACAGATGGGAGCTGCTCTATCGACTGCAGTGTTGGTGAATGGACATCAAAAGGAGAGTGCACACGTCCATGTGGAGGTGGCAAGCAGTCGTACACAAGGAAGGTTCTAGTCACCCCCCTCGGACGAGGAAAATCGTGCCCAGCATTGGATAAAAAAGAAGATTGCAACTCTCACGAGTGTCAATCTCCCAAAATCCTGCGGAAGTTGCGAGACACCCTCAATAACTTTTCGAAAGGAGACCCTGTGATGGATGTTGTGTCATCCGAGGCAGATGGTTTCAAAACTCTTGCTAAGACATCGCAGGACTTGAGTGACTCGCAAGGTAGGGAGTGGAGCCAATTTGTTGTAGACCTGAGAAAGCTGTCTGCAGACTACAACAATGGCAAGCAGAAATTATTTCAGGCATTTGCAAAGTTGTTGGTGTTGTCGAAACAAGCCCCTGATGAACTTGAGATTCTAGTGGAGGAACTGCGTTCTGGGGACCTGGTTCGTGCTAAGAGGAGATTTGATAGGCTCATTTTCAAGGTATCAACCATCCACGAGATGATTGAATCTGTCAGTAAAAGCTTCAATGTGATGGAGGCAACAGCAAGGAGCTACAGAGAGAAAGCAATTGATCAAAAAGAAGACTTTCAGGAAACAGCTGCCGCTTTGAACCAACGTGGAATCTCTGGACCAGTCAGCATTCATTTGGGTGGATTTGTAGAAGAGGTGGGTATTGACCATCGAGGAAGTGACATTGCATGTGGCAGGTTTGCATCAATCTCAGAGTTGGCGAGTCAGTGTTTTCATGATTCTTCCTGCTTTGCATTCAGGTTGCGGGATGGAAAGCCATGGTGTCTGAAGCACTTGCGCTATGACTCTGGCAGTGTACCAGACTACACTCACGTTTTCTACAAGAAGCTTGTTCAGTCCGGAGGAATTGTTCAAACTCCAGACAAGACAGAGTCCAAACCTTTCTGCAGCGGTGGTCCACTGCTGCCAGTCTCCTCATGAAGGTGGAGGATGTCATTGTAAAACTTTCTCAGAAGATCGGTACCATCGAAGGAGAGTTGAATGAAATGGGCATGTACTTGGCTGAGTTGGAGGGCGTCCTGCGGACTGATGCTGAAGCAAAGCTTCGCGTGGACGAGCTCATCAATGACATTGGTTGGGGGTTCAAGACCATCGTCGAGTACCTGCAACCCATGACGCAATAATCAGTGATCAGTTCATGAGCCACTGCAAGAAGCTCTGAGCGCTACTTTATTTTTGAGAATGACCAGTCAGGCATGACTTACTGTATATACTTAGTGTGCGTTTGGCTCCAATGCTTTCTTCCCGAGGAGAATGCGACTGTAAGGAAGCAGTCTGCACGTCAATGCTGTTTGCGAGTAATATGAGTAATGTTGTCACACTTTTGTTTGTGTCCTTGGTAGAATTTGTCCCGCAACATCTGACCTTGTGAAATCTTGTGAATAAACAGCCGGTTTGCTTGCATAGACTCCTCGAAGCCACAGCGGGAAGGGCAGGCTTTGGCTGATATCCGTATGCAGTGCTCCCCGAGGCCAGACGCCCACCTTTTAGTGTGAGACTTGAGGCACCAAGACCTCAAGTTGCTGGAGTCAACCGACGGTCAAAAGGTATGCCTGTATGCCATCCATGTCTTGCCGGGTATACAGGATTTCTATGGATTTCTTATGAACATTTGCTTGGGGTGTAAAGTGCTTCTGGTGTAAAAGGGTTTGGTGTAGAAGGTTCGAGAAATTGTGCGCTTTGCTACACTTTGAAACAAGTTGCGGTATTCACCAACTGTTGAAATCATGATTCGGTTATCGTCTAAGCTTTTGCGAACTGAACTTTCGGGCCAGAGTGTAGTCCAGTGAACCTGTGGGAACACCTTGTAATCTCCTTGATTTGCTTGAACCGCAAAGGTGCTTGGCTGGTTCACCACCACTGGTCTCCCATGCTCAACACCCTTCCAGGACATATTGGTATTCAATGAAGAAGTTGAAGGGCAAATCTTCCATTTTTTGTGGTTGAATACATCATACGAATTCATATGACCTGGCACCTATCACTGTCAAATTTTCTCATTTTTTTGGGAGAATGGATATGCCAAAAGCTGTTGTAAGTCCATCCTGTCGTAATGGGGGTACAGGACCTACCACGAGCAGTTCCTGCTGGTGGTCTTTACACAGGAGAGATGGATTCGAGGCCATTTGTCAAGTTATGTAGAGTTGGTTTCTGAATGCATCTTTCCTTTGACTCCTCAGACACATTCACTAATTTTGAGCCATACCTTTGTCATTTGTCAAGTCTATGCAAACAGAGGGAAAGAGTTTCCAAGTCATACTATGAATACAAATGAAAAGCAACATGTCCCAAGAGTCAAAAACCCTCTGATTTCTTTGATTCAAAGCTGGTACCCTAAACAAACATTTTTCATTGGTTGTTTCAGTTGGATGACTTCAAAACATTACATATAAAATTGTTGTTCAGAGTTTCAGGAATGTGTCCTGGGTGAGGCGCCGAGCCAGTAGTCGCTCCTCTTCGATGTTGAGCTTCTCTGGGCGACCCAGTTTGACACGACGAGCTTCCGGGTGTCTTGAAAGAAACTTGGGGAGATGGGGTTGGATGTTGGATGCTGGAGGTTCTGGTTGTTGGGGTAGATTCATAAACAACTTGTCTACTACCCAACCAAGTTAGATTCACATCAACCAAGTTGGTCGGGTTGGATTCATAGTACAAAACTCACATTTTTTTTGTTTCGAAGTTGCAGATTGGGTTGCTGGGGGTTGAAACTTTGGCAGCCAAGCCGAGGTCTAGTTGCACAGGTGAGGAAGATAGCCACTCCCCTGCAGGTCATGGGGGGTTGGGGATTCGGTTGAAATTTGTGGATGCTCAAAGATGGCCCAGGTTTTAGGAGGATCTGATTTTATCTGATTTTCCATTTTTTGAACCAAGGCTTTTTGGTATCCATGTCGCAGAAATTTCCAGGATGTACATGAAGTACTTGGTGATTTCTACATTAATCTGGAGAGCTACCCAAAGATCAACTGCTACGACCGTGTGTCCCGTCAGGATTTGTGCTTCAGACTCGTCCTGGGTCTGCATCTTAAATGTATAGTTCTTCCAGCTATTGTGGGTCAAGGGATTCCACTGTTTGGTTGTTTGGAAAGCAACTTGAAATCACAACATTCCGTGCCACCCGAGATCTGGTGGTGGCATATCCCTTTTTGGTCAGGCAAAGTGGGGATTTGTTGACTTGAGTCTGATCGAAAGGTTGGAAGCTTTTCAAAGATGTGGAACTTTTGTAGGGACAGATTGGTAAGGAAACATTCAAGAAACAGAGAATAGCAGCATTTTTTTTTCAGTTCGGGTGCTGTTTGAACCCTAAGTTGGCTGGTGGTTAAATCGGCACCCCCAAACATCATCCATAAACCGCACCCCGACCGGAAGATCCAGGTACACACCCGTGAAAACGTTAAAGAATTTTCGAAAATTCCAAAGGATTTGCCAGCTTTGGAGAAACAACCCCAGTTTTGGGGCCCAGTGAAACTTCGAAAAAAATTATCCGTGCATTATGTCATGTATGCATTAATTTTACATTGTTACTTGATACTTGTGTGGAAGTAAAATTTGGGACTCCCAACAAAAACGACTGCAGAAAGAACTCTCAAGTTTTCAGTTTTCAAGAGAACCCCCCCCCCCATTGCAATGTTTAAATTTGAAGTTGAAGACACTGTATTTTTGGAAAAAAAACAAGCAGTATAGTAGACACTCCCTAAACCTAACATACTTGTGGCACCCGAAAATGGATGGTTTGGGAGAGTTACCTTCACTTTGGGTTTCGGCGTGTTTTCAGGGGCTACGTTAGTTACATAGGAACGCTGTCTCAGCAGCATCGTTACGATTCTGTGAGCCAGGCTGGTCGAAGAGAGTCAGAAGGGAATTCATTGTGGGGAAGCCAAGATGGAATGGATCACCTTTAAAAGTAGAGGTGCTTAGTGGTTTTCATATGTTCTAATGAAGCTTATTGAGATCCATGTTGTGAAAATTGTTGGAGGTGTCTCAATTCACTCAATTTACTTGGATTTAAGATTAGCAGGACTTAGCCTTGTGATGTTGAGTTTGCAGTCTGTTTTTTAGTTTGTTTGTTTTGGTTGTCCCTTCTGCAACCATTGATGGAGTTTGCTACTTGATTCCTGTGGCAAGTATTAATTGGTGCAGCTTTGCACTGATGCTCAGGTTGATGAGTAATACAGAGGTAGGGTCCGGTTCGGTGTCTCGCCCCCTCCCTGTGTGCAAACTCGTGATGCATCTCGGGTTTCCTCAACTGAATGATGGTATCCTTTGGCCCCTAACAGAAGCTTGCCCGTGGCTTGAAGCGGTAGGACACAAACCAAACAAGGAAAGCTCATCCATTCTTCCGGTGAGTTTTCTCTTCAGTAAATCACTGAAGATGACAAGGAAATCTCTCCCATGAGTATAAATCTTGATAGTCTAGATATTTGAATGCGAATTTTGAACATTTCCATTTTTCTCTCAAAACCACCTCAGAAAAAACCCTAAAGATTCTTTCCAAGTTTAGCCAAAACCCCCCAATGGTAGGAAGAAAAGGTTTGTTCGCCCAGACAGTGGGGGCAAGCATACAGTAACACATGGCCAGTTACAAGCCCCCTGAAAATTCCAACATGCAAATAAATTTGCCGGATTTGGCCCCCCAAAAATAGTACGCTGTTTGGGTTGTTCAGGGTTCACTATATTATCCATTTGGGGGGAATCAAACAAAATATGGTCATTTTATGTGATTTTTCGAGGGATTTCCCTTATTTATGAATACATTGTTTGGGTTCGTAGTGCAATGACCTCTGTTTCGGGGTTCCAATGGGTGGAAAGTCCTCCAACCCCCCTCACCACCCATCTTCAGGCCGTGGAGCTGCCGAGGGACCCGAGTTTTTCCGCACCAAAGCCGGTGGCACCTTCGGTGGATCTGCGAGATGCCATTGGCTTGGCTTCCGAAGGTGGCGGAGCTTGGGAGCAGGTGAAGGGAACTGGTGAAGTGGGTGAAAATATGTTACACTCTGGTAAAACTAACAGAACTGGCTGGAACAAATGCCAACCTGGATTGAAGATGTATGGACCCTGTTAAAAATCGGGGATATTCCAGCCAGTTATGTTAGTTTTACCAGAAGGTAATGTTTTTTTAACTGCCTTTTGGTAAACATGTGGTCCATTTTTTGGCGTAGTTGAGGAGCTACCATCGAAATCCTAAAATGCACCAATTTGGAGAGTTCAGGGACCTCATAGCGTTTTCTTTGTTTTCCCAATCATCAATGGAGTTTCCTGGTTCCCTTAATAGGTGGTAGGTACCACATAATCACCCAATTGGAACCAGAAATAGCTATTGAAATCATGCCACTTTTATGATCTTTCATCTTTCATGATCTTTTATGAGGTTATCAATTTCCGAACATCCTCACACTTCCGTGATGATTCAGTGACTAGCAGGTGTTCTTTGGGGAAGCAAAACAAAAACATCTCAAAATCTTTTGTCAGCAGGGAGCATGTGGGGAGCGATGCAACAAATACCAGAAGTTTCCCAACTACATCACAAGGTTGCAGATTTGTCCCCTCTACATTTTTCGGAAACTAAAACCGCCACAGATGGTACTACTATGGATATTCAAAAAAATGGGTGAATCCGGGGATTTGGGGGGTACACGGCCAGTTGGTTGCTGTCAGGGTCTGTTTGTGACCTCCGGATCGAGCAGGCCATAGCGATTGGGGTCAAGCTTTTGAGTGGGAAGATCATCAGACTATCAGGGATTGATGAGGTAGCAGTGAAACTATACTGTACAGATCTGTAGAGGTTACAAGATTATTTTTGGATGTCTTAAGTCTTAGGCATAATTTATTGCAAAAAAGTCTTTGGTAGCGATTTTGTTAAATTTGAATCACTGCCAATTAGCCATTGCTGGAACCCAAACCAAGAAAACATACCCTGCAGCCGATCATGGATGTGGTGCCTGGCTGTTCTCCAGGATGGTGCTTATGGTGCCTTCGCTGAAGTCTGGATCCACCAGGAAAAATCCGAAACCGTGGTGTGGTCAAGAGGTGTGTGAATTCCAGAAAGGACTCCCATCTTTTGGGTTTCAGTTTCAAATGCAGTTCCTGTTGTCTTTCATCTGTTCTTTGAATATTAAACATACAGTCAAATACATCACAAAATCCAAGCAAAATTCTTCTTTTTGTGCCAACACCGTGATGACTATATTTTCAATGAAGCCTGCAAATTCTGGCATCCATGCTTGACAATCGGATCAGTTCGCCATGCAACAGGACTCGGAAGTCCCAAGGCCAGCAGATTTGGAGTTTTTTCCATGAAGACGGTGATGTCATGGTAGCATTTGCTGAACAAAATCCATCCACAATTTTTGGACTTGGACATCTAGTTGGAGAGATGTTTGCAAAGCTTCCTTTTTGGGGATTCGAAAGCTGTACTCCAAGTGTCTTTGAAGTTCCGCCTTAGCATACCCCGCCCTTGTTTTTTTCCATGCACGAGGAGAACTTGTATAGACGGGATGAAGTCCCAGTAGAATCATTGACCCAAAGATTGTGATTTGGAAGAGACTGATTCAAGATGTCTCTGGTGAATTCACCTTTACTTTGAATGATTTTTCTCAGGTTGCTGTGTGTTGATAACTTGACCCAAAAACGTGGGAGGTTGGAGGACGAAGCTCCACGCTTACGCTGGGTGCATTTGGTAAAGGCAACGACGGTGGTCACTGGGTGCTTCAGCTTGGTAAATTGAGCCCTGCACTGATCTTTTTGGCCAACTGGGACATGTCAAAGAATTTTTGCTTGAATGGAAAGAGGGACAAATCATTGATAGAAACCTTCAAGTTTGATAGAAACCTTCAAGTTTGATAGAAACCTTCAAGTTTGATGGTTGATGATTGATGATTGTCATATGTCAGGCTTTCCATCCAATGAGTTCAACCTGCATTCAGAGCACACAGAAGTTTGTCAACAAAAACACACGGCGATTTACATTGTGAAAGTATAGATGGCTATATGAGCTTGTGTCATTCTTTCGCGCTGTTTTGAGCGTTATTTTTTTGGGGATTCCTGAAATCAACGAATCAACATCTCAACCATAATCAACCATAGCCATAGTCAACCCCCTTCTACGGGAGGCCAACGTGGATGCGGCCCCGGAGTTCCGTGCGCCCTACTTCCAAGTCTTGGAGTTTCAGCCGTCGCTGGCGGTGCAGGCCAGGTTCCCATGCAACTCCAAGAGCTTCGATCAGAGATCCCCAAACATCTCTTTTTTTAATGTCTTTTTGGGGGGGAATTCCAGATTGATAGAATTTAAAGTATATATCACATATCATATTATATCTTTTATAACATTTGTCATCTTTTATTATCTTTTTAGAAGACGTCAAAGTGGAAAAAACCACGCAATTGCTTTCACCTCATACCTTAGAAAATCTTAGGAGCTGAAGGGTCCCACTCTCCAAATCATGAATCGCTACGCCTCCCTATGGACTTGGCATTGAAACCTTCAGGTTTCCATATCTTCCGAAGCGGTCTCCATCCCTTTGTCGCGGTTGAAGGAGGTGCAACGTAACTAACAACTCGCACACTCCAGTTTGGTGAAGGGTGGATGAAAGGATGATGAGAGCTGGATGTTTGCCAATATGTTGTGATATTTTGTGAGAATCAAGATATTCTTCTGAATTCTGTTGCTGGATTTCTGGGAGCATTGGTAATTTAGATGTCCTTCCAGTTACAAACCTTTTTGGCCATCGCCAAAGATGGTAGCCCATCCCAAGGTGCTTCAACTGAGCGCTACGTCGATGGCTTTGGTGTTCTTCACGGAAGGTTTGGGGGGAAAAAGCTTTTTTCTTTCCTCTGAGACATGAAGCAGCTGTGGTGGGAGAGGTTTGAAAGATGGTTGGAAGGTCAATTTGACTCTTGCTTGAATTGAAATATCCTGATAGACTCAGATTGAAATCAAAAAAACAGGAACGAATGACATTTTGAACATGTTATTGCAGGGACAACAAAGGCAGCCACTACAGTAGTTCTTAGCGGTTCCGATGCACCAGTTTTTCAGCTTTTGGAGCGTTGCCCCAGGTAAACCAACAGCTCAAAGTGCCATCCGGTGCTCCGACAAAAAGCAAAGGGTTCTGGTTTGGTCATGGAACTTGGTCCTCCACATGAGCAATGAAAAAAACTGGTTGTTTAGGGTATATAGGGGATTACACTACCCAGTTATATGGGTATTATAATAAACCATTTCCTACTTTTCGTGGCTCACATGTACTTACCTTTCTCTTTTTTTTTGCTTTGTGTTTCTCGGGGCTTTTAGTTACTGCATAGTTGTGCTCACTTGTGGCAGCATTAAAATGCTTGAAAACAATGTGCTTTGGATCACTCTTACAGTCCTTGGGCTTTGTCCAAGCATGAACAGTTGAACAGGTGCCATGCACGGCTTCCCGCAACATGTATCAATATGCCACTATGTATGATCGTTGCAACGTATGTAGACATGTAATGACATGTTCTTACGTGTCATTTCTGTCCATTTTTTGCGGCATGGTCACTTCCATCAGGTACACGCTGAAGTTTGATTGCCCATCTCATGTCTTTCGTTTTCGGATGGTGCGAAGCTTAGCAGGGTTTGCCATGAATGAAAATCAAGACATCAAGAGTAGTTTTTTTTTGCTTTCTTGCTCTAGGGTCATTATGTCATGGTTTGAAGTATTTCAAATTCGTGTTTGATCAATTTGTTTATATAATCATTTTTTCGGGGAGTATTACCCAGAAAAGATCCAGGAAGAGCGAGCGATTTGGGTTGGGAACCAGGGTTGAACGCCTCAATATTTCGACTGACCGGCCCCTACATTCTCAACCTTTCGGCTGTAGGGAAAGATACCTTTGCCCATCACCTATCCCATAGCATCCATGTATGGCATATTTACCTAGATTTGGTTGATTTTTATGGTAAATGTAGGTAGATATAGCATACATGGATGCTATGGGTATTGTAGGGATTTCAGCATTTTGGCCATTCCACACGTTGGAGATTAGAACCAACACTTAGAATCTAACTTTCAACAACTAACCTCCTCGCCACATTTGTTACCTTGGAGTTTCTGGCAAAATGCACGGATATGATATCGATACATATATATATATATATACATGTATACGTATATATATATATATATAAAGTCAACAGGACCATCAGTGCACCATCCATAAACCCATCCCATTTCAGGGTTTCCTTAGATGATCGACCCCACAGGTCTTACAAAGCTGGTCCGCCGTGGAACCTTCCAAGGCTTCTCCAAAAACGAAGGGTAGGAAACGTGGAAAATGATGGCCTCCCAAAATGGAGATTCAGAGATTTTCAAAACTCTGTTCCCCTGGGTTTTTGTCTTCAGGTTTCAATGGAGTGATTTTTTTTTGGGGGGCATGGAATTTTGGGGTTTTCTGACCCTAAAAAAATTGGCCAGTTTGGGAACTTGATCAACGGGTCAATTTGGGTCAAGGGTTTCGAATTGGAAGATGCGCTGGAATATCCACCATGAAAGTATATAGATAGATATATGTCGATACATTTGACAATATATTTCCCTCTTGGAAAAGGACGATATCCATTGCTATGTTTGGTTTACTAAATGGTAAGCAGATGATGATATGGTAGAGGTCCTGATTTGTGTAAAAACACTATTTGGTTTAAACATGTTTCAATCATCCTCAAGTGTTAGGGAATGGTCATCACAAGATCCCATGAGGACTCCAATGAGGACTCCACAATCAACACTGACCACCCAGGAAATGGGCCCTGTGGTCGCTTACATATCCAATGGAGGAGCTCCTAAACACTGCTGGATGTGTGAGAGCGAAGGAGCTAGCACTACAATTGTGATTCACCCCATACTAGGAATCGTAGTGGATCAATATACGGCAAAGTGGCTTTACTTCAGTACATAGGTTCCTTAATGTTCACAGATATGAAACCAGTCGATCATGTGAGGTCCCCTTGTAGTTGGCGTTCAGATCATCCGTTGGCTTGGGTTCAAAACCTTGGTTTGACAGGACAGGGCTTGGATGAATTGGAGGAGTATGGTTAGCACGCCTCAGGGGATAGAAAGCAAGTAGAATTTCTTCAGGTTGTGCATTTACCCTTTGATGTTTCCTAAAAGATTCCTCAAAGATCAGTTGTTGCCAAAGGTAGCCATGTTTTTTCCAAATCAAAGTGTAAATTGCGGGAGGAACAAAAACTTCAACTAAAATAATCTGAATGAATCTTCAAATATTGTCAGGATGAATTTCTTTTCTTTCCTATTGCCATGATCCGATCCTTTTAACGAGACGCGCATGCCTAGCCTTTCAACCATTTCCGGCTTTATCCAAATTCCAACGAGTTGAGGTTGGAGGAATCTCTCAACTCCACTCACGTGGCCTGTTGGGAAGCTCGAAAGTGTGCGGGAGGAAATCTAGCCTGTGAACCCGAGCCACGGATTGCAAGTGGGGATTGTAAATAGAAACGATGTCATGCTCTTAATGAAAGAAATCCTGCACCACCTGACATGTATGAAACCCTATAAATAATGGGATATTTACTATATCATCTGGTGCAGGATTTTTTTTACCATCAACAGTATTGTTTGTATTGCGTTATGAACATGGTGGATTCATACAACACATTTATGATGTCCATTGAATTTGTCCATAGTGTACATCATATATACATTTAGCGGTGATTAATGTTACAATTTCTCTACCCGTAGAGGTGGAAGTGGACCTCGTTTTGTCACTGGCTTTAGGTATGTGGGGGTTCGGTAACCACAAAGAGATGGCTCATCATTTGTGTTGCTTCACCGGGTATCATCTGCACGTTTGAATCTTGGGGTATGTGTTGTTCTTTATAATTCATTCTCTTGATTGATAAGAATTCTTGGATACCGTTTGACCCCCCATCTTGACTTCACTCCAGAGCTAACGTTGGAAGACTGCTATCAGAGCTGCAAGTTTTCAGTTTGGATGATTTAAGCGACAACTAGACTTACATAGTCAACTATATAATCAACTACGTCATACTACATCAACTCTTGCATCTACTTGTATCAACATGCTCTAAAAATATGCACATGTCCTCATCTTTGCATTTTTCTGTTCCCCACTCTGAAAACTAACTAAAAAAACTATCATATTTCTCCTGGAAAATTGATGGTTGGAAGATGATTCATCATCTCCTCTTTTTACAACAAAAAGGTCCCCCATTTTCAATGGGGGGAAGCATGCGCTGGGGTCATTTCACCAAGGTCTTGGAACAACGTTTGGGTGGTCTTTGGAGAGAAGTGCGAAAACGATTGGAGGTAGGAAATGGATCCACCGGGAAACATAGGGTTAGTGACCTTTAAGGGGACCTTTATGGGACGGGTTGGAGGGTTTGGGTTTCACAGTTTTACCTGGGAAATAGTCTTTTTGAAATCATTTTGGGTGTTTAGTAATGTTGATGCTTTAACGTAGGGAAGTTTGTATTGAATACCTTCAGTCTGTGAGGTTCTATTTCTTACAGAAATTCGCTTTGCTTTTTCAAAAGCAAAGATAAACAACTCACCAAAGCACATCCACAACCGAACGAAGCTTTTGTTTGCAGAAGCAATTTCAGGCGTTGGGACATTGGTTCTTTTTGCTCCCCTTGTCACGGCAGACGATCGAGTCGTTGAGGCATCTTAGATGGCGTAACTGTGAGTCCCTTAGAGTTCAGTTTGCCAAAAAACTGGCCACAAAAAATCACCAAGTTCGCATTGAACCTGATCAGACCTGATTTGTTTGTTTAAGATCTACTGACTTGATGTGATGCGCATCCATTCAGAATGTTTTTTTTCTTCAATTGGATTGGATCAAAATCAAAATTAGATGACTGTCATGTTGAAACGAAGCTGCAAAAATTGTTTGTGGTTTGGAAGTCTTCATGCTGCCATGGATTTTTGCACATGGATCTTTTGAAAGCTTTTCGGTGATTGATCCTTGCAGCGGTTTGGTTGGCCTTGAGGTCAAGAACAAAAAAAACACTTTGATGCGGCATGTGTTGCTGCAGCTGATGCAACTAACTTGGTGTCTCTCAGATCACAAATAAAATCACACCAATTTCTAGCATTTTAGGAGAAATTGCTGAAGTTGTGAACCATTTCTAAAATCATCTCAACCTGCAACTTTGCCTTGGATCCAAACAAAGACACCATGTTCAAAAGGACAACTTTTTGCAAAGGAGGCGGCAGAAATGCTTCGGCATAGCTGCATGGCTGCAAAATCGCGGCAACAGGGGGTTGCTTTTAAATCCTGGGGGGTGCCCCTTTCGAAGGATCTTGGATCCAGGTGTTTTTTTTTGCGAAACTTCCAAAACATCTGACTTTTGCGTTGATCTTTGTGGGGCAAGAAAGGACCAAAAGCAAGTCCTGGATTTCTGAGACATGGTTTTTGGTCATGTCCTTAGTATAGGTGGACGCTTGCCTTCCTTGCGTTCGGAACGCCCAGCATCTTTTGGTTTTGGCATACCGCTGAATTTGTGGTGCGCAGCCAAATGCTGGAAAGCTGGCATTAGAAAAAAGGCATTGTGGGTTTGAGGGTGGATGGTCAGGTCCCAGGTAAGAGTTTTGAGATGAGTTTCTGCCTGCTGTTTCTTCAAAGCCAAAATTTTGTGATTGTTGTTTTTCTCCTGGGCTTTGTATGCTTTGTTCACGAACTTTTTTTTTAGATGTAAAATCAAAACTTTCTATGATACAACCTGCAGGCCGTGTCCCATCGAGAAAACTGCCCAATTGGCATCCATGAAGATTTACGTCAACATGGTCACCATGAAGGTACAATGAGTTGCAAGACGCTCCAGTTGACTTTTTTTGAAGATCTCATCATGATGATAGAAATCTTGAGGTTCTCTGTTCAGGCCTTTCAGAAGCCATGGCGCAACTGCCCATGTTTCCCGACAAAGTACAGGCCCTGCCACCAAGTTCGATCCGCCATGTGACTTATTGCTGAAGGATGATGATGACGCTTATGACCCCGATGATGATGATCATTATCATGATGAACATAAAAATACTAATAATTATGATAATCATAACAATGATAATAATATGATAAGAACAATAATGATAATAGTAATAATAATAATAATCATCATCATGAAAATCGTCATGAGGACCAGTAGTCAACACCAACTGCTTGGTATTTCAATGCTGGAGGGTACCAAACCACCCCCATGTGGTCGGATGCACCTCATACCCATGAAAGCTGATGCCCGTTTCCGAAAATTAGGGTATCTCAAGATGCACGTTTGCGTTTTGGTTTCCTTTTTGGCGGTGATGTCATTTCCGAAAGCTATCTGATCTAATTGACTGATATATTATATATATATATATGGTTAATTATATACCATGCTGAATGTATTTGACAGTGTTTTGGTGATATGTGATTATTTTAAATAAGACATGACAACACATCGCAATGTATACAGAAGACAATGTGCCAAAACAGATGACTTTATGATTTTATTTTGCAATATAGCATCATAGATTTGATCACAAAAAATAAAAAGCACTAGGAAGCCAATTGTAAAAGTGCGCATAGCTCAAAATTCCCATTATTCATCAACAAAAATCTTGACACCCCCCCAAAAAAACTTTGTAGAGTATATATTCATTGATATTAATTACCTTCCAGATGATTCATACAACGATCCCCCAACCATTTGAAAAGGCTCCCCAACCCTGAGATTTCAACCAGCCGCCTCACCCCTCCAAAGGCCCTGGCGTCGTTTCAGCTTCGGACCTCGCACAGTGAGGCGATGGCATCGTCCAACGTCTCCGTGTCTTCCGCAAGGAGAGTGACACGAGGATACCAAAGCTATGGCCCAGGCGCTTCGACTTTTTGCTCATTGTTTTTTTTTGAAAAAAAAAGGGTCAGGGTATGGATATGGTAGCAGATTTTTTGTTGACTGGAATCTGGAATCTTGGATTTGTAGTGTCTTAGAAAGTTATGTATTCTTTCTGAAACCTGTTGCCATACTTTTGTTTAGATACTTGGCCCTGGAAGGAGATTTCTATTGAAGATCACGATGAAGTGCTCATGTTGCCACAATATATGAAACTTTAAAAGTGTAAATCGTACTACCTCAACAACTACTGTACTAATCTAAATGAGTTCAGTTATAGTATAAATAGGGACTTACTTATTTATAGTAATTGACTTATCGGCCCTGACTTCCACCCTTTTGGGTACCGGGAAAAAACCACCCTTTTCCGTGAAGGTCAACTTGCTTCTTGGGCAGCTCCACTTGGTGTGGCCCTGCTCTCCAGAAGCCCGGAAGCTGAGTTTTTAGAATTTCCCATGGGCAAACCGCCACGGTGAGATTTGATGAGATTTTTGTTTGGCATATTGCTATCAAATTTGTTCCTGAGAATTTTGAGGGAGGATGCTTCACCAAAAACACAAACGCCACACCATATTCTTGACTTTTGCTACTATGTACAATAGTAACATGCCATGGCAACAAGCACTTCAATTACCACATGAAAAACTTGTAGAGCAACGAAAACCTATATCCATCTATACCCCATTTATATAAAAGGAAATCTCCTGGTGAGATATTGTGACCCCATCTCTGATAATCCTTATCATGAGTTACGCTGTCCGAACTCTAAAAAGAGTTGGATCCATAATGGAGAAGCTCAAAATGAAGTTAAAACCAAGTATCCCCAGGTATCGGACATACCCACGGGATCTCCAAAGGTTCGATCCGCTTTCGCAGATAGGTGCCATTGAGGCTTCATTCTTGGGTTTGTTGTATTGCAATTAGGCACCCTTTTTTGGCAGGATTAATTTTTTTCGTGATAAGGGGGGGGACTTTTTCTCGCTGTTAGAATTGGTGTGTTTCTTCACAATTAGGTACCAGCCTCTCAAGAGCGTGCTGATGATAGTAGTTTTTTTTTGCTGTGGCAGTGTTGATATGGGTGGTTCCAAAAATAGGGGTACCCCAAAATGGATGATTTATAATGGAAAACCCTATTAAAATGGATGATTTGGAGGTACCCCTATTTTTGGAAACACCCATATGAAGCCACATCATGAGGCCAAAAGGCACTTCTCCACTGTTACGCTTTGATGTTGCTGGCATGTGGTAGGTGGAGATACTGTAAAATCGTTTAAGGCAAAATGCCATGATTTGCTGAATTTTTGGCTAAGGAGCCGTCAAGAAGCACCGGAAGCAGTTTGCGCTGGCGGGGAAGCAGAGAAATTTGCAGCAAACGAACTTAAAAACGAGGGACGTCGGATTTTTGTTTTAAGAAAAAATTAAACGGTTTTGAAGATGCATCATTTCTTTGGTGTTGATTCGCAGATTCAAATTTATAAAAACACAAAACATCCTATTATTTTGTTTGCAGCTATCAGGCGGCGGTTTGTAAAGTTTCACTTCCGAATTTTCATCGCAAGAAGGTTTTTTCCCCATGGACTTTTAAGGAGATACGAACCGAACTCATCCACTACAAAGAAAAACCCACTGATTGACAGATTCAGTTGGATCTCTTTTTATCTCTCGCTTTTTCACTCTTTTAAGTTGGGCTGAAAAAATTGCACCACTCATCGATTCAAAACTACCGTGGTGGCAACTCAAAGATTTTTTATGTCCATCCCGAACCCTGGGGAAATGATCCAATTTGACTAATATTTTTCAAAGGGGTTGAAACCATCAACTACCCTCCCTGAAACTAACATAGCACCTGAAAATGGGCCATCCCTAAAGGAAACTAGTATTCCAACCATCCATTTTCAGGTGCTACAATTCTTTTTGGGAAATTATGATATGAAATTCACTCATCTCAGCTCAGGTGCGTTCGGCTCAAGTTTCCGGGCTCTCCCTGGGAGAGGCTGAAAACGAGTGGATTTTTTGGAACACCCGTGGATAGGGAAGAACAAGAAAATATGAGAGGGAAAAGTGGCAAACAATTCCAAGATCCGTGGGATACGATGGTTTTCGTTTTTTGTATCTATAAGATTTTACTTTTGTGGCGGGGGGCGCGATGAGATTGAAATGAAAAAGTGAGTTAAACGGTCGGTTTATGTGTTGGATCAATAAGACAGAACCGTGAATCGAGTCTTTTTTAAGAGAGATGGTGAATCGTTTTGGATCAATCGAAAACTCAGATCTTTGGCTTGAACCAGGTGTTTCGGCTCTTCCAAGCCAAAAAGGGCCCCGTTTTTTTGTTTACTGGATGCAAGGCGAAACAAATCCCTTTTCAATATGTACAGTACTATAATGTACTAATTATACGTATATATAATATATAACCTATGTCCATCCACAAGTCCCAATAGTGGATTGCTTTTCCATTGCTATGTTCGTTTACTAGAGGGTCTAAATGCATACAACAGTGTTGCAGTGCATCGATGTTCTTTTTCTCGGTATCAGGATGAAGTTCGAAAAGTTCCATTGCCGAAGGGCACCAGCGTGAAGGCAGGAACTCGCATACCTGGTGTACTTCGGTTGATAACCGACATCATTTCCACTGCAGCAAATGATCTTGTTACTGGCCTTTGCACACCCTTTGGAGATTTTTGGAGATGGAGTAAAAGGGAACCCCGGAATGATGGAACTGAACGCATTTCAAAGCGGCTTGGTTAAACATGGAATCCTTGCTAATCTACATGGGTGGAAGGATGGACAGCAGCAACACAGCTTCGATGTGACTTTGCTTCTGGCTCAAACAGCAAGATGGTCGTGATAAGTTTTTTGAACAAGAAATTTGAGAAAAGAATCCTATGCCAAATGATTCGTTGACCTTCTTATGATTTTAGATTGTTTTCAACTCTTTCAGATAGAACTTTCGTAGAGATCACAGCATTTTTGGAAAGCATCATATCTAGTATGGTCTGAGAAATTCACATTAAAAGGACAAGTTCAACGGCAAAGCAAGCCAGCACTGGGCCATATCCGACAAAAGTCTCTCCGTTGGATGCTGAAGTCTGAGTGACTTTGTGGAGGTGCAGTTCTTGGGATGTGTCTTCAACATCAATTTTTTTCCTGGTGGGTATACTGTAGGGTTTATATACATCGTTAAACATTAGCACACTGAATCAATTCGTTTTAGACTGCATCCTCCTTTGGACACTTCTACACTGACATTAGTTCGCAGTGGTAAAATCGGTTACCAACCACAGCGGCTTGTGATCGATCTCCTCAGGGCAATAGAGTGGAAGCATGGCGTGTGGTGCTCAGAAATGGTAAATATTTCAGCACAACTCACATGAACAAAATGGCTGAGAAGGATTTAAAATAAGCTCAGATAAGCCGGGATTGATGTGGACAGAGGGGAAAGAGTGCTGAAATGCTTGAACAACAATGATATTGCTGAGAAAGCTATGGATTGAACATGATTGAAACCATGATGCTGTGATTGATGAAAACTAATGTGAATTTGTACAGAAACATTGTGAACAAAGCGTTTCAGACCACGTGTTTCAGGTGAGTGCTCAGTTTTTCATGGTTGGCTGTTTCATTGAGGGAATTGAGTCGACACGAATCTAAGTGAGACGCCTGATAAGCCTTTCTAGGATCCCTCTTCCTATTCACCCATCTATGGCAATATTTATTTCACAAAGATCAAGCAAATTTACATAAACCAACCATCCATTGTATTAATCACATGGAATGTCACCGTATAATCGCTGTGGACTCGTGGATGATGACGTTTTTAGGTCGCTCTTCGATTACGTTTGGAAACCCAAGACCGTGGAAGATAGCATCGATGCTGGTGTCCATCCGGCGGTGGCGGAGCTTCGCAGAAGGGAAGCGGACAAGCAGAGAACCGTCACAGAGCCTCGGCCATGGAAGTGGGTTTTGGTGTTTTACAACCCATTTATAGGGGTGACAAAAACCCCAGTTACCCATTTATAAGGCCATTTAGGGGGTTAACTCATAGGGGCCCACCTGAGCGTCTTGGTGAATTGGTTTTTCTGGATTGGTACTGGTAGTTTGGAATGTTTGGATTCCGATTTGATCCCCCTATGAAAGCTTGGAAGTGTTTTGTTTTTCCCGGAAGACGTTTTCGTCTCAGGGTCACTGTATTATGTACATACTTCTATGCGACAAGAGTGTGGAGTCTAGTCTTTTTTTGGAATACATTATCGCAACAACGGTTGGAGTGTTTGAAACATGAGTATTTATGAATTTTGATTTTGCCCTTTTAAACGCTTTCTATAAAACTAATAGTTAGTTAAACCTAAACAGATGCAGGAGGGTATGATACGTGTATATATATATATACAATATAATATTATGTACAACAATATATTGTAGAAAGCCCATTGATGATGGCTTGATAATTTTGTATTGCCTCATATGACCAATAACTGTGAGGTGGTTGAGTTTTGCTTGAAACAACTTTGGTGCTGCAACAGCTTCAGGTGGTTGGTCTCCTTGTTGTCTTCGAAGGTGGTTCCTGTTTGTAAGTAATTCACAGTGTTATCACCAATGTAGGTGAAAGAGCAATGCCAGAATTTGACCATACCAGTCACCTTATTTTGGAGGTTTGCGGAGCTTTTCTCTTGGTTTGCATGAGTTGGAGATCATCCTATACATGTTTGGTACACATTTCATAGTTTGATGCGGGGATTTGTATGGATGATTTACATTCCAATGTTGACAGGTTTCCTTGGGACTTCATCATACTGTTGATGGTTCAGAAATCGCAAACAACATGGGATGTACAAAAAACCCTGTAAATATCCTGTAAATCATGGGGAATAACGGAATAACCTACCAAATCCTAGCAACCTCAACTGGTTAGATCTAGCTGGATTTCTTCCATCACTGCTGGATTCCTGCCGGATCCCAGGATGCCATTGTCGGCAAGAGGTGGCATGGACAGTCACGAGCCGCCCCAGAGGTGAACATCGATAAACTAAGCACCATGGATTCAGCCTTTGACCCTTCGTGCCCTGGTTGGTTGG
>DF242456.1:7061-59588 GCA_000507305.1 Breviolum minutum Mf 1.05b.01 | reverse complement strand
TGTTGCTGTTGCTGTTGCTGTTGCTGTTGCTGTTGCTGTTGCTGTTGCTGTTGCTGTTGCTGTTGCTGTTGCTGTTGCTGTTGCTGTTGCTGTTGCTGTTGCTGTTGCTGTTGCTGTTGCTGTTGCTGTTGCTGTTGTTGTTGCTGTTGCTGTTGCTGTTGCTGTTGCTGTTGCTGTTGTTGTTGTTGTTGCTGTTGCTGTTGCTGTTGCCATTGTTGTTGTTCCTGTTGCTGTTGCTGTTGCTGTTGCTGTTGCTGTTGCTGTTGCTGTTGCTGTTGCTGTTGCTGTTGCTGTTGCTGTTGCTGTTGTTGTTGTTGTTGTTGTTGTTGTTGTTGTTGTTGTTGTTCTCAGTTGTATTTGTATGTTTTTGTGATACTTGTTGGGTCTTGGCTAAAACCTTCCAGAGGGGCATTGCAGCCCCTCTGGTTTGGGCAATGTATCCCCACTGAAACCAACCACCGAAAAAGGAGGGTTGGGAATCTTCCCGGCCACTTGAACCCGCAATTTGCTCAGATGTATGATGGAATCCTCAATAAATAGCGAAACCTGAAAAATGCGGTTATTTTTGTTGGTGGCGGTCGTTTTTTCTTTGGGGAATGGCGATCAGAATCATCCATGTGAAATTTCCACCGTCGGACAGATCCAAGGGCCTCGTTGGACATTTTTTTCTTTGGTTCCATGAAAGCATGCAGATAACATCTTTTGCAATTTGCCAAGACTTGGGATGAATCATACGTTGAATCTAACAGCAAGAGCCCAAAAAAAGGCCGTAGCTCCCCCAAAAAAAACACCAAAAGTCCAACCATCCATTTTGCAGGTGCGAAAATGTTAGTTTAAGGGAGAAATGATGTTGATGGAAGAAGTCCTGCACCACCTCGGATTTATAAAATCATGTAGATAGTGGGATAAACTATCTACTAACTGGTTGGCCGGATTTCTTCCATCAACAGTATGTTCCCGATATCTGCCCCTCAGAAACCCTTGAATTTGGAGCCTAATCAATCCCAGTCACCTTCAAAAACGTCCCCCCAAAGCAACAATCATTTCGGAATCCAAGGGCACACCCCCAATGCCATGCCCTTCTTAAGGATTATTCTCCACATTGTCCATCAACTAGGCCTTATTCTGGCCATATTTCTTTTGGGGGAGGGGGTAAGGCTAAGATTCCCACAATCATCACGTGGTTTTGTTTAAATCAGGAACCTTTATAAGCCTTCCACTGTGAAATATTCCCATATCATCCATGTATGGTATATGTTACCTACAAATTTGATTTTTTTCTTCCATGATAAAGTATCGGTTTATTTTGTACGTACACCTGGACCCTGGATGATATGGTTCCACATTTCCACGTTTCCGCATCCAATTCCCAGCCTTTCCTGTCAACATCCTAGGTGGGTCTTGAGATTGGTCATCGTTCCCTTGGCTGCAGGGAGTTTGGCCTCAACGGCCAAATGGGCCAATCCACGGGGAATTGATGATAAAAGTATATATGGGGGGTTCCTAAAATGGTGGTACCCCCAAATCATCCGTTTTAATAGGGTTTTCCATTATAAACCATCCATTTTGGGGTATCCTATTTTTGGAAACACCCATATGTGTTTTTTCAAGTGTACACCAATGTGGACACATGTTTGTCATTTGAAGAGGTTTTTTTGTTTGAAACTCGACGGATTGTCAGTGCAAAGAGCGGGTTGGTTCATTTTAGACTGGAATCCTCTTGTGTCGTAAGTAACAAATATACAATTTGGCTTGCATGTCATGACAGGCCAGTCTTGTTGATTATCTTTGGCATGTTGTATTGGAAGAATATTCCAAGGGTGCAAACGAACGTTTTGTCCAATCTGAACGACAGGCTACTCAATCTCGAGAGCTTCAAAAGATCTGTGTTTTGCATTATCAAACATACAGAGAGTTTATGTTTTTTCAATTCTGCAATGATTGAGCAATGGAGCTTTGTATGGTTGCTTCATGTCCCATAGGATCCACTTAAATGGTATACCTACCGACATTTGCTTGATGTTTTTATGTTAACAAAAACGGAAACAACCAAGCGTCAAGGTAGCTTCTTGAACATTTGAATTGAGATTTAGATTTAAAAGAGTTCATAATATCATGTTTGGTTGGGTTGCTCATATGATCATGGGTGAGGGATAAGTTTACGGCCGTACATGTCAAAGAATGAGAAATCGCTCCATGGTTCGGAGAACAGAAATGCGAACGAACGATTCGTGATGATTCCTGGCACCAGGTTTGTTGTATCAACGCACATCTACTTTTGAAAGAAACAGTATCTAACTGACTACTGATCCTACTGTTGATGGAGGAAATCCTGCAACCCCTGAGATGTATAAAACCTTTTAGATATTGGGATAAACTACCCATCAACTGGTTAGCCGGATTCCTTCCACCAACAGTAGTATGTTGAGACTTGTTTGTTTACTATGAAAACTTCAGATGATGAGCCTTTTTGCATCGAGTCAAGTTGCAGTGAAGTTTGATTTTGTAAGCATGATTTGTGTTGTTTATAGCATAGAGTCCTTTTGGTCTATCAGAATAATTTCAGATTGCCAGAGTGTTCTGGAGATCTTTTTTGGAGAAATGCCTTTGGGACATTGTAATCTCTATATGAGTCTACAGTTTTACGTGGGAGTGGGAATCTATACAGTCAAAAAGTTACAACAAAAACTATAGACTTGTAGCAAAAAATCATCAGGTTTACCAAGACACGAGGTTTAGAAAGCGTTTCACCCTTGTGTCTCTTCCTGAAATTGATGTATATTGGGACACCCCACATAGGCATATTCGCAGGAGTTACCTTTTCCAAAGCATAACGTGTGTTTTCCATACATCAAATTGTTTATAAGCATCTTTGCCATATATGTAAAAGTTCCCTTCATGTACACATCTACATTCCCTATCATTCTGGGGATGTTTTTGCAGAAAATCGTCACCTCCTTGGGTACCGGTTTTTCTGACATCTTCATCTCTTATGGTTGTCGTACTGTTGATGGACAAAATCCTGCACCACCAAGGATGATGATTATCCCATTATTTATAGGGTTTTAACCATCCCAGGTGGTGCAGGATTTCTTCCATCAACAGTATGTGACAGGTGCTGATGTATTTTTTGCTTTCCCTCTGGAAAGCTTACTCCTGGTTTCGACGGCTTGATCTCAAGGTCCGATTTTTGAAACAAAACGCTCGGGGTTGACTCGGCGACCGGTGTTGGTTTTTTGGTTGGGTGTTATATAGATTTTTAGCCATTTTTGGTCAAATCCTTAATAAAAGTATATGTGTTTTTAGAAAATACATAATGATTGGTTTGGCATAGGTTTGAATAGGTTTGGGTTTCAAGTTTTAAACTGATTTGGGTTTTGGATTTCAAGCTTCTGAAAATTTGAGGGATGGATGTGATGTAATACCATGTCCAAGTGGGTTAGCCTCTCATCAAGATGTTGTTCAGTTTTTTGGAACCTTTTTGTTGGCAAGGTTCAACTACTATGTCAGGAGGTGTTTAGATGATTTTGGATGTTCAGGGAATGAATTTGGACTGTCTACATTGACATGTAGTTCCGCATAGTTCCTGTCACTTTAAGGAGAAGTATTACGTTGTGAGCGTGCCAAAAACGCGCAATACTGTAGACAATTTGTTGGGCAGCATCAGGTCTTGAAAGACGTCGCTTTCGACCAAAAATTCAACGCTTCTGAGCTGGGAACTCCAAGCAACACCCGCAATCAGAAATCGATCGCAATCGAATATAATCGGGAGACATCAAAGAAAATCATTGATTATTTCTAGGTGGTGGCAACTCAAATATTTTTGGAATTTTCACCCCGAAAATTGGGGAAGATGAACCCATTTCTAGGTGGTGGTTTCAAATATGTTTCTATTTTCACCCCCGAACATTGGGGAAGATCTTCCCCATTTTGACGAGCATATTTTTCAGATGGGTTGGTTCAACCACCAACCACATGTGGGTTTTAACCACATTACGCATGGCTAACTTGGGTTAAGTTCACCCCATTTATCACCCCATTTCACCCGCTGGGTCGCGGCTTCCCAGCTGAACTCGGCAGGATAGCTGGGCCAGGTTTCGAGGGGATGACCCATGTAGGAATTTTTCGTCCGTTTCTTGGTAGCAAAAAAAACCAAAGACGGTGGGGACTCCAAGGTGGTGAAACTTCAAATAAATTTGGAATTTTCACCCCGATTTTTTTGGGGTTTCATGATCCAATTTGACTTGCGCATCTTTTTCCAAATGGGTGGTGCAAACACCAACTAGTTAATGGGACACACTGGTGTATTTACCAAACCCACATGGAAACCTCCTGAAAACTATCCATATTCAGTAAAATCTACCATACATGGAGTGTCTTTTTCAAAAAATGGTCGATTCGTTGTTCTTCGGCTTTTAGATTCCAGGTTGAGTCAGCTCTGTCAGCAGTGGCGTTTCTGTCATGTGAAAATCCAGGTTTGGATCCGGTGAAAAGACTGAAAGACCTATGAAAAATCGTTGGGCGGAATGTTCAAGATACATAAAACAAATGTAGACAATAACTTGGGTGTATCCCAGTCCCGCAGCTGCCATTCAAAAAAGAATACGAGATTCATTTTTTTAAGTACGGGTTCGCTGGCCCCTTATGGTCCTTCACTTTTGAGGTTTGCATCCGAGGTCTAGAGTCATTTTTGGGATCTAAAAGCATGCCCATGTTATATGCCATCAGGATTGTGTTCAACATTTCGAAAGCTGCCATTCTGAACCCACGATTCATGAAAGAAGCCAGATGAGCGGTGACCAAAACATTGTTTATTTGCGTAGTACATAGGGGATGAAATATGACTCAGTTTTTTAAACGGGATTATGAGCAGTGATGATACGGATCCCCTCATGAACCAATCAGGTTTCATAGAGCTTCGAATAAGGATTTTTCGACGTTGCTCACTAAAATGGTGGTGTTTTTTCTTTTTTGAAAGTTCAGGACTTGTACATTTGGCAAGTTGGGTCCTTGTAATGAACTTCGGACTGTTGACGCCTTTCGAGTGTTGTTGGAAGCCGCCAAGATATGCCAAGGTGATGCCTGATCTTTCCGAAGATGAGGATCGCGAGCTGACCAACCGCAAGAGTAGCTGGGAATGGGATCCATTTTGGGGGGTGGAGATCAAATTTGATGTATGGATGATGGTCCTGGTAATTTTCAGTGATTTTACACAGGCAAAATGGTGGTTTTATTTTTTGGGGGTGGGGATCAAATTTGACATAAATCTTTGGTCAATTTTGAGTGATTTCGCCCCCTGTGCATTGTTTGGGTTGGTTAATGATCCCTCAAAAATCTGATATTGAGAGACCATGTTGGATTCTTTTATGGAGAGTGGAGAGATCTGATATTGGGCATTAACTAGGGATAACCCAGGTGAGGAAGAATGAGTTTGGAGTTGGGTGGTTTTTTGAATTCACCTAGTAGCCCCTAATGACTTGGTTAACTGAAAATCCCTACTAAACACAGGGGGGTTCTCATTTTTAAAAAGAGCTACAAAATGGTAAATTCATTCAAACATGTCTACAAGAAAGGCCACTGTAAATGGCCGAAAAGAAATGGGTAACTGGGGTTAGAAAACCCCTATAAGTGGAGTTAGAACCTTACTTATAATTAGGGACCCATCTTGCAGGTTCTACATGAGCTTCACTTGCCATTGCAGGGAAGTCCATTGATGAAATATCAATGAAATATCAAAAAAAAAGCTTGCCGGATGTTTTGTCCCAAATTTATGGGATGATACACAATGCAGGATGGTACACCCCTGAAGTTTAACATACCTGTCCCTTTCCCGAAAAATGATGGTTTGAAGACTACTTTCCTCTTGGGATGGTACAATTTTGGGGGCGAGCTGTTAAACTTCAGGGGTGTATCTTTGAACTACTGTAGCCTCACTTTGACATATAAAAGCTGGAATCATCCAATACTGTTCATAATTCAGAGATCCTGCACGATTTGATATCAAATTCCCATTCTTTAATACATTCCAGGTGGTTCAAGCCGAAGGTTTTTTTTCCGCCAAACATGGTGTTCTCTGCAAAAGTTGTGCTGGTTGTGCGATCAATCAACAAATGTGGTGGCTACGGGTAGTAGTTTGAAGTTAAGCCATGGTTTTGTGAAGGCCTATTTTAGGAAGGTTGGTTACTAATGATGGCATGCATGCAGTTTCCTTTGATGCTTCTTTTTGAATGAACCTTAGGAAAACTTGACAGTTTGGACCTCCGTGATGAATGGATGGTTTCGTTGTGTTTTTTTTGGCGCGTTAGCTTTCTTTTGTGAAAGGAACGGTTTCAGCAAATTGTTGATCCTGAATGTAATTATCCCATCCAGGTTACTAAAACAACCTAGCTTAGTAACTGCGGCTCTAACCGCTGAAACTACCGATTCCGAGCGCCGCGAGCCCTCAAATCGTCAGGTAGCTACAAAATGCAGGTCGAGGGATTGGAATCAGATATTGCCTATGTCACATTGACTCAGGCAACGGATTTTGCGGATTGTTTTTGGGATGGTGGTGGTGGTGGTGTTCGAGAAACACTCCTTTTTTGCAAGTTTTGGGGCCCCCAAAAAAACCTGGGGAAAATGATGCAATTTGACGAAAGCGCATATGTTTCGTATTTTGGGTGGCTTCAACCACCACCTAGTTCCTGGATGGCGAGAAAGATTCAAAATTATACAATTTTACCTGGGATCACATTGGAAGATGTTGGTAATCAAAGAAGCAGGTAGGATGAAGTTTCTGAGTAGTGATTGTTTCACAGCATGCTTGGTTGTTCTGTACAAGGGTTTGATAATTCCCAGCTGTAGAAGGATTCTAAGAAGCTTGTCCAAGGATCTGTATTCACCAACCACTAATAGAATGGAATGTCACCAAGATGTTGGTCACTTTGCATGTTGCAGGGGTCTTGAAGAAGAACGTGTTTTCTTGCTTTTAGTGTACGGTTGTATGATATTGGGAGGAACTTTGCTTGAACACGATTTTGGATCTGTTCAAGTCAAGTTGAATGTTTGCTGTCTACCAGTGGCAATTCAGCATCAAGGGGAGTTCATTGTCATTGTGTGTTTTTCTAACCCTGCTAGGTAACTCTGAGCAATTCTCTTGTCATGGTACTCAAGTGAACGTGCCATGAACCATATAGCAAGTGAGCAAGTGTAATCAATGGGGATAACGCATGATCAACAGCTGTGGTAGGATGGATCGACTAGCGAAGGTTACAAAATCATCAAAACTTTTGGTATATTGACTTGAGGTAGATGTCCCAAATAGCCATGTATGTCGGGTTAGTCCCCGTTCCCGCAATGACATGTTGATATCATTTGAGGTAAACAACTTGCAAAATTTCACTTGTGAGTTCCGAGGATTTGGAATTACTTTTGTAAACTGTTTTTTCCTGATATCAGTTTACCGCCATCCTTTTAAAGGAAAGTAGCCGCCCCCTTCAACCATCCAGGTTTTTCAGGTTTCGAAAATGTTGGTTTTAGGGAGTCGAAAAGCTTCCCTTGAACTTGGCTGGCCGGTGGGGAAGATGGATCCAATCCCAAGAAATATCGGGCCCGTTTTCGTTTACGGAATATCCCAAGGGATCCTGGTGGTGGTTGTCATATAATCCCTTAACGGCCTTTGGGAACGGCGGTTAAACGGCGGACCGAAAACACCGTGAAAAAGCTCCGGATTTTTTGGGTGAAAAATTGTCCAGGTCATTGCTCCCTTTTGTCTGTTCACCACAGTGATCTCTTTGGGAAGATCCTTGGAGTCCAAGTCGTTGGTTGAAAGGGTCAAAGTGATATACACAGCGCAGGAGCGTGTTTTTTTTGGAAGAATGTCCAAATCTGCAATCATTATGGCAATCATGAGATATCAAGAGCTAGTGTAGTTGAAGGTTCGGAAATGTGGTTGTCACCCACAAGGTGGCCTCCTACGATCGTTATAAATGGAGTTATAATCCCTATAGATGGCTTTATCAATGGGTACCTGGGGTTATAACCTCTATAAATGGAGTTATAGCGTTACTTATTAATGGAAAGGGCCAATCTTGCAGTTAAGGTTGGTGGTAAATCCCATGTAGATCCCATGATTTACAGTTGGTATAATGCAATGACAGGTGCTGAGGGCTACAACCACCACCATGGATGAGCAATCGAGAGAGAAAAAATGCCATTGTTACCGGGCATGGGGCTTGTAGGTTTGGCTAGGGAAGAGGTTAAGTTTTGTTGCAATGTCTAATCCGAAAGTATTGTGGTTCAAGTGGCATTGGAGATTTGCAAGCATATCAGATTGACAGTCAAGAGCAAGTACCGCAGAAATGAATTTAGATGTGATGAAGATTTTTGCATGTTCAAAAAAAACAAATCGATATATATGGATGCATTTGCATTGAGATGCGATGAAGATCATTTATACCAATTTAAAAAATTTAGTATGTCCCATCCTAAGCGAAGATGGACTGCACCACCACAAGAAGCACCAGCTCCAACTACACGAACTCGAAGGATCACTATGTGGCATGAACCATTTCAAGAAGAAGAACCACCTACGACGTTACGACCTTTCAAAATTCCTCAGGCAAAACCTAAAATGAGATTGACTCACTCAATACAACCACAATTGCATGGACCTTACAACAACGGCGGGACATGTTCTTTCCCTCGTTTCCAAAAACTACGTGTTCAAAATCCTGAACGATCAAATGAGAAAGTTTTGCAGTTACAGAAGAAAAATGCTGACACTTGGATGGCGATCTTAGCTTATTTACACCGATATTTCCTTTTTTCAGAAGACAGTGGATAGCAGATATCAAGATGCTCATGTCACAAATGTGATTGCAAATTTTAACCAGATCAGCCTCGCGAGACATTTACAAGTTTGGCAACTTTTTACAGATTGGTGTCAACCTTTTGGTTTTCATCCAGCCAACATCACTACATCTCTCTTATTAGATTTTCACTACGAGGCAACACAGATACAATGCCAAACATACATTATGAAGAGCTTGATTCAATCACTGAAATTTGTTGCATATCAGGCAGAGGTTCAAAAGTTAACTGAAGTTTTGAATGCACCAGTGATCAACGGGTAAATATCTTCGACGAAAAAGATTCAAAACCCTCGTGAAGTTTTCTCATTACCATTCCATGTGGCTGCATCCTTTGAGTCCTATGTGACTGATGATCGACGACCTCGATCTTCGAGATTGATTCTGCATTGTTATTTATTTTTTATGTTCTGGACTGGTCTTACATTTCAGGACTTGCAGAGAACTCCTCCCTCTAGTGTTTCGCTTGCAGGGGGGGTTATACGTGCAATTTGTGAACTTAGCAAAACAGGCAAACCTCAACCAGCAGCTTGCCTAGCTTGTGGTTTCTCTTCACATAGTTTCAGCTCTGGATGGGGTTATACATGGTTCGAACTGTTACAAGATTGGTTTGATTCAACAAGACGAGCATCTCCGGATTTCTAAATGGACTTTATATTCCCAGAAGTGCAAGGAGAAGGTCCCATACAGGATTTCCTTCTACCCAGACCACTGATTTATTGCAAAGCAGCTTCAAAATTCTCAGACATGTCGCGAAACATCCTTTCATGTCTCCACCATACAACAGTTCCGAAGTTGCAAGACTTACAGTTCATAGTACCAAGAGTGCATTGATTTCAGCTGCAAATCAATTAGACCTCCCTACACACTGGATTGCAGAACAAGGTCATCATCGGGGGGAAGCGGACTCAAGGTGATAGATACAGTAGAGATGGTACGGTGTACCAACTTCTTCTTCAAAGGACTGTGGTATGTAAAACCAAACATGGATGGCGACCATGACACCACAAGCTCGTGGAGGACAACACCCACTTCCACAGAAACATTTTATTTTTACCTACAGGTGATTTGAAATGGCCTGCGTCTTTAGACAATTCTGCAAACTATGACACGAAAGCAAGTTCAGACCTTAAACCATCGCAGAAGGGCGAGTCAGAACCTCAGCTATCTCTGTTGGATACTAAATCCATCTAGATCCACTTCCAAGGAGACGGCATCAGACTCAGATTCTTCATCAGATTCACCATCGTCCTTTTCCCGAGAAGAGGGATATAAAAACAGTTGACAGGACCCTTCATTTTGAACCAGTTTACCAAGATAGCACATCTTACTAAGACAAAAGAAGGTAAAATGTTACCATCATGCGGTGCGAAGTTTTTGGATGAGGAATTGTACAGAGTATCGGGCGAAATTCCCGAAGACTTTGATCTTTGCCAGCATAAGGGATGTATGCACGAATGATCTGGGAAAAAAGTCACGGTGCATTCCTGTCGTTGGCCCCGGAGCACTCAGGAATGAATTTGCAGATGGATGTGTAAGGCTGATACAGCTCAACTCTGGGAAGGAATGCTGCTATGGTGGATACAGAAGATGTGGAAAATCTTGCTGAGTTTTGCCGTACCTTGCTTGAGAGGGTAGGCAGCAGGCCTAACATGGAGTTCACCTTGACATGGCTTGCTGGCTGCCGGATGGCGTTGATGAAGCTGAGTGGCATCCCCACAATGGAGAGTGACCTTTCTCCGGACAGCTTGTTTGAGAAGAGAAAGTTTAGACCGTTAGGGGCATGTTGGTATCATGGCAGGGCACCACCCTACAGCCAATTGACCAACGCCTTGGATTTTCTCACTTATTTGAAGCAGCGTCAAGTGGAAAATAGGGGATTGGTGAAGAACTTAAATGACATGCTTCTAATCACAATTGATGTGTTGCACCTTGGGCGTACCCCTCAGAATCATTCAGCAACCCCCGAACGGATGTCTTGGTTCCTAAACTGTTGGCACATCACCACGGGATATCAGCCCAGATGCCTCCCTTCGGGTTTTGTCCGGTGTGTGGGTGTTTTCAAAACTGTTGATGACAGTTAGATGAGGCTGCAGAATCAGGATGGAGTCGGTTTCTCAATCCTATGCATTATAAGTCTGAATCCCGCTTCACAAGACTACTCTCCCAGGGTGGTAGAGCATCACTGGTTGTTTTCTCCAGCATGATTTCCATATTATATTGACCTGTTCCCAGAAGTGCAAGGAGAAGGTGCCATACAGGATTTCCTTCTACCCAGACCACTGATTTATGGCGAAGCAGCTTCACAATTCTCAGACATGTCGCGCAACAGCCTTTCATGTCTCCACCATACAACAGTTCCGAAGTTGCAAGACTTACAGTTCATAGTACCAAGAGTGCATTGATTTCAGCTGCGAATCAATTAGACCTCCCTACACACTGGATTGCAGAACAAGGCCATCATCGGCGGAAGCGGACTCAAGGTGATAGATACAGTAGAGATGGTACGGTGTACCAACTTCTTCTTCAAAGGACTGTGGTATGTAAAACCAAACTTGATGGCGACCAATTACACCACAAGCTCGTGGAGGACAACACCCACTTCCACAGAAACATTTTATTTTTACCTACAGATGATTTGAAATGGCCTGCGTTTTTAGACAATTCTGCAAACTATGACACGAAAGCAAGTTCAGACCTTAAACCATCGCAGAAGAGCGAGTCAGAACCTCAGCTATCTCTGTTGGATACTAAATCCATCTAAATCCACTTCCAAGCAGGCGGCATCAGACTCAGATTCTTCATCAGATTCGCCATCGTCCTCTTCCCCGGAAGAGGGAAATCAAAGACAGTTGACAGGACCCTTCATTTTGAACCAGGTTACCAAGATTGCACATCTTACTAAGACAAAAGAAGGTAAAATGTTACCATCATGCGGTGCGAAGTTTTTTGATGAGGAATTGTACAGAGTATCGGGCGAAATTTCCGAAGACTTTGATCTTTGCCAGCATAAGGGATGTATGCGCGAATGATTTGGGAAAAAAATCACGGTGCATTCCTTTCGTTGGCCCCGGAGCACTCAGGAATGAATTTGTATATGGATGTGTAAGGATGATACAGCTCATCCCTGGAAAGGAATAGTGCAAGTGATGGTTTGGTTGCTCCATCTATTGGATGCTGCTATGGTGGATACAGAAGATGTGGAAAATCTTGCTGAGTTTTGCCGTACCTTGCTTGAGAGGGTAGGCAGCACAGCCAATTGACCAACGCCTTGGATTTTCTCACTTTTTTGAAGCAGCGTCAAGTGGAAAATAGGGGATTGGTGAAGAACTTAAATGACATGCTTCTAATCACAATTGATGTGTTGCACCTTAGGCGTACCCCTCAGAATCATTCAGCAACCCCCGAACTGATGTCTTGGTTCCTAAACTGTTGGCACATCACCACGGGATATCAGCCCCAGATGCCTTCCTTCGGGTTTTGTCCGGTGTGTGGGTGTTTTCAAAACTGTTGATGACAGTTAGATGAGGCTGCAGAATCAGGATGGAGTCGGTTTCTCAATCCTATGCATTATAAGTCTGAATCCCGCTTCACAAGACTACTCTCCCAGGGTGGTAGAGCATCACTGGTTGTTTTCTCCAGCATGATTTCCATATTATATTGACCTGTTCCCAGAAGTGCAAGGAGAAGGTGCCATACAGGATTTCCTTCTACCCAGACCACTGATTTATTGCGTTAGCAGCTTCAAAATTCTCAGACATGTCGCGCAACAGCCTTTCATGTCTCCACCATACAACAGTTCCGAAGTTGCAAGACTTACAGTTCATAGTACCAAGAGTGCATTGATTTCAGCTGCGAATCAATTAGACCTCCCTACACACTGGATTGCAGAACAAGGCCATCATCGGGGGAAGCGGACTCAAGGTGATAGATACAGTAGAGATGGTACGGTGTACCAACTTCTTCTTCTTCAAAGGACTGTGGTATGTAAAACCAAACATGGATGGCGACCAATTACACCACAAGCTCGTGGAGGACAACACCCACTTCCACAGAAACATTTTATTTTTACCTACAGATGATTTGAAATGGCCTTCGTTTTTAGACAATTCTGCAACTATGACACGAAAGCAAGTTCAGACCTTAAACCATCGCAGAAGAGCGAGTCAGAACCTCAGCTATCTCTGTTGGATACTAAATCCATCTAAATCCACTTCCAAGCAGGCGGCATCAGACTCAGATTCTTCATCAGATTCGCCATCGTCCTCTTCCCCGGAAGAGGGAAATCAAAGACAGTTGACAGGACCCTTCATTTTGAACCAGGTTACCAAGATTGCACATCTTACTAAGACAAAAGAAGGTAAAATGTTACCATCATGCGGTGCGAAGTTTTTGATGAGGAATTGTACAGAGTATCGGGCGAAATTTCCGAAGACTTTGATCTTTGCCAGCATAAGGGATGTATGCGCGAATGATTTGGGAAAAAAAATCACGGTGCATTCCTTTCGTTGGCCCCGGAGCACTCAGGAATGAATCTGTATATGGATGTGTAAGGATGATACAGCTCATCCCTGGAAAGGAATAGTGCAAGTGATGGTTTGGTTGCTCCATCTATTGGATGCTGCTATGGTGGATACAGAAGATGTGGAAAATCTTGCTGAGTTTTGCCGTACCTTGCTTGAGAGGGTAGGCAGCACAGCCAATTGACCAACGCCTTGGATTTTCTCACTTTTTTGAAGCAGCGTCAAGTGGAAAATAGGGGATTGGTGAAGAACTTGTGTTGCACCTTAGGCGTACCCCTCAGAATCATTCAGCAACCCCCGAACTGATGTCTTAGTTCCTAAACTGTTGGCACATCACCACGGGATATCAGGTCAGATGCCTCTTCGTGTTTTGTCCGGTGTGTGGGTGTTTTCAAAACTGTTGATGACAGTTAGATGAGGCTGCAGAATCAGGATGGAGCCGGTTTCTCAATCCTATGCATTATAAGTCTGACTCCCGCTTCACCAGGCTACTCTCCCAGGGTGGTAGAGCATCACTGGTTGTTTTCTCCAGCATGAGTTCCATATTATATTGACCTTAGTTCAGTGTTGGTCCACAAAGGAGGGTGGGAGACAGAGCCTTCAGGGAACTAGCATACTTCTGGTCGCTACAGACCTCGTGGAGCAACCAAAAAAGGTGAGAAGACTTGGTGCAACTTGGCATGTTGGCGGTAAGGGTGCATTCAACGTAACTAGACTAAATAGATAGGTGGTTTTTTTACATATTTATTTTACATATATTTACATTTTTTTACAACATACATTGTTTACATGTTATTTATATCTATACATATATTTGTAGATGTACAGTTCCTGGCAAACTGTGAGGTTTGTTTTCAACATTCCAAACTTCTTCCCTGAACCTTGATCTAGTGGTTGCGAAGTTTTTTGAATCTTCACATGTCTAATGTTGGGGGAACATACCTAGGCTGACTCAAATCAAACGGATCGTTAGAAATAAGCGCTTTCATGTTCCACAAAATCCATGCGTAGTAGATATGTTTTCATTTACCTTACAAATCAAGCAAATGGATCCTTTGGGCTGTTGTCAGATCCAAGGAAATGTGGATATTGGCATGCAAGACATGGGGGTTAATTATGGTGACACCAACGTCATTCCTCTCATGGCCACTGGTTTTATTTGGTTTAGAGGCGCACCCTGATGAAGGATGGATTGGATGTAAAAAGTCGGGGCAACATGTTGGAGAACAGCTTGGGTATGTTGGGTCATAGGTGAGTTCCGTGGTTGAACATGGTGAGATGAGGCGATGAGATGTAGATAGTGGGCATCCAAGATTGAAAACAAAGGTGTTTAAGACCAAAGCCAGTGATGTGTAGCGTTATTGCAAGAGGCTCAATGTTATGTTGATTTGTGATAACTTCACAAGCAACACTTGTCGCTTTCAATATTTTGGTGGGGCACGATTTTTTTGAAGAGTGAAACATCTACAGTAACTCCGAGAGTGCCAAAGGAAAACATGACATGTTGGGATGATTCCCATGTTCACACTTTGTTGGGTTGTCCATGGACCTAGGTTTTAACAGAGGAATGCTTAGAAACACCCATTCAATGCAGTTTTTGTCATTTTTTCCCATGTATAATATTGGAACACTGCCAATTCCATGATAATTATAGTAACCATGCATATACAGGAATGTATGAGTAAATATACCCATAGGACCCACGGGACTGGCATATTTCAATACATTTGCCATAAACATCAACCATTCATGCACGTAAAAATACCAGTCCCATGGATCCTAGGGGACAGATATGTTTGATTCTCCACTTAAATATGTAGCCTTCGCATTTTTATGGGGACCAAATGGTGTGTGGCACACCGTTATCTATCGATCCCAAATCAACACGGTGTTACATGTTGTAGCTTATGTATAACCATGTGCAAATGTAAATGATTGTAGACATATTATTTAAATATATTATATATGTGTATCATAAATGTACATAGGCCACTGCAAAAAAAAACAATCAAAGAGCAAATTGATCAAGGAGGGTTTCAAAAATTGTTCTGGACACTGTAGAAGGCGAACTGTTTTTGTTGCGCCTTCGCCGGATGTTCTCTCGAGGTTTCTTCCAAGTTCAGCCCAGCAAAACAACAACTGTAATGATAAGCTATCAACTGGGACCACTGTTCAAAATATTCCTGGGTGTTTTATAAGGGGAACCCAAACACAAAAATCAAGTGCTCAAACTACAACCAACTGCGCCTGTGCGCCGCGGCCTTTCTTATGGACCTCCTCGTGCTTTGGCACTGCAGCCGCAGCCGGCCCCATACAAAGCTGACATTGAGGTCAAACAGATTCAGACGTTGACTCAAGAACCAGAAGCCTTGGAAAGAGTTCCTGAGAACTCTAGTGCTGGAACTGAACCTCCACCATCAGCCGAAACTGATGCACAGCCCCTTGCAAGCAGTGCCAGCCAGGTTTCGAGAGTGGATCAACCTCCCTCAGATTCAGCGTGCCATCTTGATGAGGATTCTTTCAAAGAGGAAGAGGCTTTGTCGGAAAAGAAGCGGAGAGTGGATCAACCTCCCTGGAGAGTGGATCAACCTCCCTGGAGAGTGGATCAATCTCCCTCAGATTCAGCATGCCAACCTGATGAGGATTCGGAGTCTTTCAAAGAGGTCCATCTTGTCGGGACCCTGCTCCCTCTAAACTCACCACTTCCTTTCGTCCGACGATTCGACTCGAAGAAATTCCCGCAGGAATTCCACCGGGGCGAAGCATGCGCATCTCCATTTGGTTGCTTTTGGCCTTGTGGTTTGGACTCTTGGACAAAAAGACCGAAGATGGATAAATATGTAAATTCATGATGCAATATTTTTTGTTTCAGAACCGGTAATATGGTATAGGGATTATGAATCAATACAATATATAGATTGTAATAACAACAGAACTAAATCCTCTTAAATTTCCAATTGTGGAATAGCACCTAAATTGCACCCAATATTATAAAGTAAAAGGTATTATGGGCCTGGCAATTCTTTTCGCCCTTTTTCGGGATTGTCAAATGACACTTTAAAAGGAGATGGTGACCTCGGATTGAATCACCTGGATAATTTCTAGTTTCTCCCTAGACTTTGAAACCGGATGTCGCAGGGCACTTGGATTCGTTTTTTTTGTTGGCGATTTTTTCCGGATTGGGATACCATGGGATGAACATCACCTTGCACCACACCATTTGGGAGAACATGTTTGGATTTTTTTCCGAGCACTTATTCCCTAGGGATCCAATCACCTTCTGAGAATGGTAATGGCCTTGCTGAGGAGGTGNTAAATCCTCTTAAATTTCCAATTGTGGAATAGCACCTAAATTGCACCCAATATTATAAAGTAAAAGGTATTATGGGCCTGGCAATTCTTTTCGCCCTTTTTCGGGATTGTCAAATGACACTTTAAAAGGAGATGGTGACCTCGGATTGAATCACCTGGATAATTTCTAGTTTCTCCCTAGACTTTGAAACCGGATGTCGCAGGGCACTTGGATTCGTTTTTTTTGTTGGCGATTTTTTCCGGATTGGGATACCATGGGATGAACATCACCTTGCACCACACCATTTGGGAGAACATGTTTGGATTTTTTTTTTCCGTAGCACTTATTCCCTAGGGATCCAATCACCTTCTGAGAATGGTAATGGCCTTGCTGAGGAGGTGATTATACACCCCAATCATCATCTGACAAGGTGATTGGATCCCTAGGGATTATGCAAATCCAAGAATTCAAAATCCAGATGTTGCAGGGTTTCCCTTTGGAGATGTTTTTGTTGATTCTTCCGATGGTTTGACTTGGGGCCGAAACGCCCAAGTCGACTCATGGACGCTGGAAAAAAAACACCGTGGTGAAATCGGCTAACGGGAGGACTACACAATTTCCTATCCTACACCATTTGCTTTGAGATGATTTTGCAGTTAGATTATATTATGTATGTAACTGTATGGATTTATAGTTTACATATCCATATTTTACGAAGAAACTATGCATATGGACTCAAAATTTTACATTACACATACATCATGCGTTTTGGTAATTTCCACACTATGACTCAAAGATATAAGATATATTTTTTGTTGTTGACCCTAAAATAGAAATACACATCGTTCTGAGACAACGGCAGTTGCCAGCTTTTTTTCACTGCCCTCAAGCCGAGGTTACACCATGATCGCACATTTGCTCAGCGCCTGGACGCATGTGTGACTGCGTAATCCCATGTTGGTGACGGAACAAATGATCCCCTCAGATGGAGGTCATAAGATGTCAAGCCTTTCAAAGGATCATGTTTGTCTTTTTTTCGTTCTCAAGCGGAATATGTGTTTTTTTTCTGTTTTTTTTCCCCTAGTTTCGGCAACAACTTTTTCAACGAGATCACGTTTTGAAGGTAGATATGGTGACAGAGTCTTTTTGAGAGTCGCTACGACATGTTTCATGTCTATGGTAGAGATGCAACATGATTCATACAGAAAATGCAGTTCCATATAGTTCTTATCAAGCTGGTGTCTGGTGTACTCATTTGTAAGCAAATGATCACTTTTTGTGGGTACCTCAAACTCAAAACGACAGTGGGTTTCATTGATTTGGCTGCTTGTGGCTCGTCACTTGCCCAAAGGACCCAAAAAAGTAAGGGATGTTTGATGATTTTTGGGATTTCCTTCCCCAATGACGCAACAATTCCGGACAATTGAAGGTTGGTGAAATATCTTCAGGCATGAAAACTGTCGTCCCAGATTCATATGGGATATCATATCACTTGAAATTGAGCAGTGACACATTTATGAGAGAGATGTGTTTTTCTCAGTGTGAAATGAAGCATTCACCACAAAGATAGAGAGAAAATGTTCAGCTCCAAGCATCTTATGAGGACTGATGATGACCACAATCATGAATCATGATGATGACAATGATGGTGATGGTGATGATGGTGATGATGGTGGTGATCATGTAAAACATAAAACATGGAAGGTGATGCTGGTAATTTTCGAGCAACCAGTATTAAACATAGTTGGTAGGAAAACCGTTTGTGAGTGACTGTGGCAATGCAAATCGTTAGAAGTCGCGACAATCAAAGTTGAGAGTCGAACAGATAGTACCATGAAAGTTTCTGACGCCCTGTTGATTAACTGATGGTGTGTCACAACACATTTACCGTTTTGGTGGACACATTTAACATCTAGGTGTGTTAAAGGCCATGTTGTTTGTTTTCAAATGTTTGTCCACCCAGTGTTCCAGTCCAAAAATGGTCCAAAATATTTCCATATATTTCCTCCGAAGTGAACTTGATGGAATCTATTCATCCCTAAGGATCCAGGTATGTCCTAAGAGAGGGATTAACCCTACAATCCTATTGTGGAAATGGGATGTTTCGACCATCAAACCTACTCGAATCGGGAAGGAAACCTGGATCCTTAGGGCATAGATATTCCGTAATCCGACCTCACTGTGAAATGGATATGTTTTCTTCCGGGTTTCGACTTTTCTGGGATTTGACCTTCAATCAAATGGATGATGTTTGTTGTTTGTTGATGTTATCCAGATGTTGCTCATGAAAAAAGCCCGGGTTCTTTAGGGTATATAAGGATTGATATTACCCAGTTATATAGGGATTATAATACGAACATTACCTATAAACCAACCAAAATTTCTTGATGGTTCAAGTCTCTTTCAAGTCTGGTTTTGTTTCATGGCTCGGAAGATGTGGAGCTAAGGTTACAAATGGCACTTTGTTGAAGAAGTCTGGTTAAACCACATGGTTTTTGTGACAATGATGTCTCTAGCAACATGGCTCTGGAGATCTGGAGAAGGATGGGGATGTCTATGGTGTGTGGTCGAAAAAGGGGCAGGTTCTACGGATGGATGTTTTAAGGCGCGATCTCTCAAACAGTTGAGGGGGCCCCTCCCTGAAACCAACATTCTCGCCACTGAAAATTCTCCATCCCGAAAGGAACTTCATCTTCCAACCATCAATCCATCAATTTTCAGGGGCGAGCTGTTGAGTTTCAGGTAACTGTAAATCATCTCCATTATCATCAATAAAATCCTGTAATCTGAAAATTGACGGTTGGAAAGCTACTTTCCTAAAAGGGGCCTGGATTTTTTTTCAGGTGCGAAAACAAATGAGTTTCAGGGAGGGCCCATTCCCTCATGACTTTTATGCCAAGATTATGCCTTTCTTGAGAAAGGGATTCCTGTTTTTTTTTAATTATTTTTTTTGCTTTCCGTTTGGAGGGTGAATCACCACACAAAGGTATCGTGGTTGTTAAAAAATGGTTACGCTTGTATCACATCATACTCTTGATACACCTATTACATATGCAGGTTATTGCAGGTTACTGTATCATACAAATTCTAATGACTCGAATACCATGCTAACTGTTTGGGAAACTGTTCTAGAGCCAAAACCAACAGCTGTGGCTTTTTCTGTCAGGAAGAGCTAGAGATATTATTTTGATGGAGATCTAATTCAACTCACGCTGACATACAAGTCAAAAAGTGCCATTAAACATAGGCACAACAAAAATCTTCCAAAAAAGTAACGGTGTTTTTGTTGTAAACGACTCCTGGGCCTAACCAATCAGTTTTCTAAATCACTGGTTCCGTGGGTAAGAAGATTGCACCTCTATTTTTGTGACAGAAGATGCCACAACTACAAACCATGAACAGTGGACGGGCCGGTGAATTTACATCGTTCACCTAAGACTCTTCCACCTTTTGACTGTTTTTTTTACAGGACTTTTCCAAAGGGCCGGAAGGTGTTTAGACAGGTTCACAGGTTCGACAGTGCTGTCGAATCAACACTCATCACCCAGTCATGAGTTTGGAGGAATCATTTGTTGTTCACTATAAAGGATGAATGGCTGCACTGGATGTTTGTTCACCCACCAACTCCGACCATTAACGTCGTGGCAAAAACGTGGCAATCCTCCGAGTCGGGAATTTCATTGGGATCCCCCGGTTGCCCCAAAAAAGAATCGTGTGGTCCTGATGGTGACGATTTTCGCATCCTGGGTGAAAATCTAATCCGGTCTCCCTACTAAGATGATTTCCTTTCTGCAAGGTGGGATCTGTTAGTTTCCTGGGCAGTACCTCATTTCAAGATGTATATGCAAGCCAGGCTGCCAGGCTTGCATTCCCAAAAAGACCACATTCAACAGGTTTCATTGGGGGATGTCATAATTTATTCAGAAGGCACATGATTGGTCAGCTACTATGGTTGGTTTCTAAATATTGACTGAATATGACTGATATGACTGAATAATAATGTTGTTTGTCCTGGTTTGCTTTTCGTTGACTTTGATAAGAGATGCGCAGTGCGCAGTGTTTGCGTCCATGGGACTTTTTCCAAATCATGCGCAAACATCACTTTGAGGAGTTTTCAGATCTAGTCGCTTGGGCGCAGTCGCAGCAAAGGAATGGTTGTGCGCAATACATGGCTTTCATGGCCAAGCAAGGTCCAAAGATGCCTGTGCTCTTCAAGAGCTGGAAGACTTTGCAGTCAACACCTTTTTCCCAGCAATCTCTCAGAGAACAACGGTTGCGGTTCTGGAATCGTGCCTTATCATCGCCTTGTAGTTGCACTTCTCCGGGTCGCTTACGGCATGGGGTGGGTCAACGTTTTGAGACACTCTTGGCCAAGTTCCGCGATCTTTTTGGTGATAGTTCAGCTATTCAACTTATATATTCAATTAATCCATCCTGCGGACCCTGTGAAAGGATGACCATGCTGAAGTACCGAATCCCGAGATGATGAAACGCCTCAAGCGACTGAATACAAAATGTGACGCCAAAAAACACCTCTTGCTCCGTAGAAAACGGTGAAAAAATCAGCCAGAAATCAGCGGGCGCCCAAGGCCTCCCAATTACACCGGCGATGCCGAAGACTTGTTGCAAGGGTATGGGCCATCGTGGCCAATGTGGCCATATGCAGCTGTTGCAAGGAAGCTTCCGCCCCTCCCGTAACTCATTGCGCATGTGGATCGAATTTTCAGCCGCTTTCCGGCTGCCGAGTTGCAGCAACTCAAGATGACTCAGTCCCCCAATTTTTCTTGATTGCGCGACGCTGGAAGCGACGAGGGGATTCTGCACCCAACCTGAAAGGTGGACGTGAACTTTGTGCGAAGCTTATAACCTCTTCCATTCACCGCATTTTTTGATACAACTAAACAACCATTTCCCGTGTAAAGATTTGGTTCATCCAAATACTTGAAACAGGCATTTAAAAAAAGTTGAAGGGCCATCAGGTTCCAGGTTCTAGTTAAAATTTGGGGATGATAATAAACCATTATCATTACCCTCCAGGAAACTAACATATCCCCCAAAAATGGCATTTTGAAGATGATTTTCCTTTTCCCAAGGTGGGATATGTTAATCCCTTGGAGGGTATAAGAATCCCTATTAATTAGCCAGTCTAAGGGATAAGTGTCCGGGTGATTTTTGCTCAAAGCACCAAGGCCCTGGGTGTTCAACGAGTCCTGGTCGTGGTGAATATGTGCCTTGGATACCATACCCATAGGATCCATGTATGGTATATTTTACCTACATTTGGTTGATTTTTATGGTAAATGCAGGCAAATGTAACATACATGGATCTTATGGGATATGAGATTGGGTAGGGTTCTCCCATGTTCCAAATATGATGTCAAATGACTCGAAAATGACACAACCAACCCACATCTAATCATTGATATCTACACGCCCGAAAATTCACATTTTGAAGCCAAACATTGGTGGTTTGGGTCGATGTTTTTCCTTTTCCTTTTGGGGGGCATGTTCACGTTCCATGTTAGTTTTTGGGGAGTAGACTTAGACCCTTTGCCCAGATTTCTTTAAAACAGTTGAACAAGAGCCTGTTTTTTTTGGGAAAGGGATGATTTGGGTTGTTCGCCTAGTCACCACTAGGATTCTCAGATTTTGAGTAAGGGATCTCTTGAAACCTTTATTTGCCACTATTATTATTTGGAAGGGGGACAGCACAAGGGAAAATGTTGGTGAATTGTGATGTGCTGCAAAACACCGCAAACTGTTGAGATTGTAGTCTTCACGAGTTGAGGCAACATGGAAAGAAATTGAGCTTTGCGCTAAAAACTGAGCAGTGACCAAAACTCTGGTTGTCTAGAATAAATTGAGTGAGGATATGTAAAGTTTGTTTAAATAGACGAAATGTCTAGTAGCGGCATCAAAACTCCCGAGTCATGCGGTGTGATTTCAAAAGGATTGTCAGGTCGGCTCAGCAGATTTTTTCTGGGGGTCTCAAATAATCGTGAGTTTGAGTAACCTGCGCTGAAATGCGGCAGTATTGTTTTGCATTTTCAGGTGCTTTTAGTCAAGAGCCAGCAGAGACGCTCAAATAAGTTGTATGGCTCAAGAAGGTATTGGAATTGGTATCCGACCAACCAATCCAAAGATTTTGGTGTGACAAATTTGCATATGTTTGCTGATGTTACTGACTTAGCTTTGATTAATTCCATTCATTGATAAGCCCTATGTCCTTAAACAGGCCAGCATTCTCTTATTCACCATGATATTCTATTTGCTTGTTTATGGGTTTAAAACGGGTAGCTCCGTTAAACCCTTAGAGTCTCTCCCCGGTTTCTCAGGGTGGCCCACACCATATTCTTTTTGTCGTTGTGGCTTGGCGTGTATGACCTAGGTGGTTCCCTTTTTACTTCTGAACCAAGAGCAGTCAGTACAAATAGATTGATATACTTTTGTCATTCAGAAGATATGTAAATGTATGTATATATCTACATTTACACACATGCAGTACATATCCATAGTTCATGTACTTCAAGAATTCATCAGTTTTTGGTGCATGCAATTTGTGGTGATCTCTGGATTTCAAAACCACCTACGTATTGGCAGCAAAGGTTCCAGGGTACTGGGTAAGCCCGGTTCAGAATGCTGCGAAAACCTCTCAAAACCCACTGTTTGTTTCAGCTGTTTTACCCCAGAAAAGGTGATGAATTGGTAACAGGGACCACTTTCTCCCTTCAGAAAAACAGCTAGCAGCTAGGGAGTCCATTGATTGACCAACAGCATCCGCAAAGTCAGAAGTAGCTCAGGTGAAAAGTTTGTTTGCTTTTACGGGTGAAAGTACTTCACTTCCGATCTTCATACGAGAGGATCCTGGACCTGTTGGCATAGTGTATAACCCTCCTGATATGTTCCTGATGTAACAATGACATGTTCTTTATGCAAAGACAACATATAATAACCCGGCATAGGAAGTGGTTTGGCTCGCGCATGATGTTTACATCCAGTGTTTGAGGATGCATCCAATTATGATGCATCCATATTAGTTTGTTGCCACATCCTTAACAAGCAACGAGTACATTCTCGGATGTTCTAGGGATGGTCAGGTGTCGTTAGGTATAGTGAATGAAAACGATTTCGCCTGAAAACCTTCGGCAAGGCGGTCGGAAAAAAAAACAGAAAGCACTGGATTTTTTTTATAGCTTGAAGCGAAAGTTTCAATCTCAGCACTAGGGGTTACATGAAGATCTTGAAATACAACATGAGCATGCCTCATAGATAAACTACAAACCAAAACGAAGATGTTCAACAAATTGTCATGATTCCCTTTCATTGTTTGCCCTTTCGCTCTTCGTTTTTTGTTCACCTCGACTCAGGACGTTGATCAATGGCTCAGCGGAATTTGGACCATCTCCAGGTTCGCAAGTTCTTCTAGTCAGTCACTTGGTCACATTGGCAACCTGTGTGAAAACGAGTTGCGGGGCTTTGTTTAACAGGAGTTGTTGAACATTTGGGATTCCTGTGCGGGCGTATTTTGGAGTGAAACGTCATTTCCTGTCCAGAACTTCAGATAATCATTTGGTTGATTTGGGGGTTTGCCCAAACCCTGTAACAATGGGGAAAAAAGAAGGGCAGAGCCAATTTCTGCCAAGACCACAACTCCAGCAGGGGCACCCAACTTCTTTTCAAGCAGAGGAACGACTGTCGACATTCCTCACGTATTGAAAAATCAGAGACCCTTTCTTCAAACCTTCACTCTCCAATGACATTCATGTTGTTCACCAGTGGTTTTTACTGCAAAATCATGCAAAAAAACAAAAAAACGTGAACAAAATCCCGAGTTTACTGCAAGCCTCCTTTTTCCAAAAAGTCCCGCCAAAAAGTCCCAAAAAGTCCAACGGACCGGAGTCCGTCCAACAAACAATTCGATCCTCCAGGTTTGGTGGTGTTGTGCATCAACTACAGCCAGGCAAAGATGGGGGGATAAGGTCGGCATATGTGTAGCCCAAATCCCAAGGGGGTTGGTCTCAAAAAACGTATCACGAGTGCGCCTATAGTGACCACACGTGTGTTTTTTAACGGGTGTTTGGGAATCTTCCAACACATGGTCTCCTTTTCAACTTAGATTTTGAACGGACTCATCTTAAAAAAATGGGTTGCATGATATGATTTTTAAAGTAAAAAAATGTGGTTGCTTGTGGTGGTGCAGTGACCGGGTAGGATTTGTTCGAGAATATTGGATGTTTGTGAGCCACCGTGACAACAGATTAGCAACACTTGGGATCCACTCCGGTAATCTAACATAGCAATGGAAAATGGACCCTTTGAAGATGTATTTCCTATTAAACATGGGGATATTCCATTGCCATCCATTGCTATGTTAGTTTACCAGAGGGTAATTGATGACAAACGATGTCACTGGCTATACCCTAGTGGCCCTAGTGCTCCGTTCGAGCCTTCTGAGAGTGTATGACTTGGGTAGGGTTTTTAGGGTCTTTTGATACCTCCTAAAACAGGTATTTGGAGCACTAGGGATAATCAATTCAGAGGTTATAGTTGGACTATGTTGGACTCATAATGCAGCCATAAGATGAAGGACAACGATTTCGCCACTAAACTGAAAAGGTTTCCTTACGTCCCGAATTCAATGTGTTTTGACAAAGGGGACCATCCAAAAACTAACCTGCATTTGGGGTGGGTGAAGTACAGCTCCCCCATTTGAATTGTTTGAGATACCCTGTCAAAATCATCCAAAATTGAAGGAATGAGAGGTAAACATTGCGATCCCAAAACCCCCAGGATTAGGTGACTTCATCCTCCATGCAAATTTTGCTCTGCCAAAGATGGCATTAAAAACATCTTCCAACATATGGGTGTGTCCTTAAATAGTGGTACCCCCAAAACACCCCAAAATGATCATTTTTAATAGGAAAACCCATGGTTGTTGGGTATCACCATTTTAGGAAACCACCGTGTCATGAAATTGAGAGTCATTTCGGTCCTAATCCACAATACAGGTCGAGCCATAGTTTGTATCATCCTGTCTGAGTCATTGCCTTTTTAGCCATAGGATCCATGGGATGCTTGTTGTATATTTATATCTACATGACACGTGTGACTTTTATGGTGAGTTAGTACCACCTAAATAATCCTAAATATACCTATGCCTAATTGCATGGATCTTATAGGATAAGGTGTATTTATCTGGGTGGTGGCAACTCAACTATTTTCTATTATCACCCCTACTTAGGGAAGATGAACCCAATTTGACGAGCATATTTCTTTTTAGATGGGTTTGTTCAACCACCAACTAAGGGTGTATTTCCATACATTTCTTTGGGTAGCTGAACCCGGATAAATTTCACCGGTGATGCGTCGACGTGACCGACAGGTCTTATCTCAGACAGTTTCCAAAAAGGCCAACGCGGAGTACAACTTGGTCACATGACTTCGGCAGCGCACAAAGACCGTGAAAAGTGAGAAAAGACGTTAGTAAACGTTTTTTTAGGGAAGTTTGAAAATTTGAAGGTCCAAATAAAAATCAGCTTAAGGCAATCCCAAATAATCCATGAATATGGTAAATGTACCATAATGTACCACAAGACTAAACCAGATGTGGGTAAATACACCTGACATGGATGATATAGGGGAATGAACGAAGTGTCAACATCATTTCCGTGCGGGCAAATTTATAGCGACTCCTCAGGATGCTGGATTTTCACCAAAAGCCAGTTTGGAAATGATACTTATCTTGCCCATGCATGTATGGTATATTTACCTACATTTAGTTTGTTTGTATGGGAAATGTAGGTACATAATATACCATACATGGATGCTATGGGTTAATTTCAGATGGAAAAACAACAATTCGCTCATATACTGCTGTCAACCATAGTATTGATCCTATCATATAACATCAGATCTTATGATACTCGGGGGGGTGCCCTTCATCACATCTGCCAGTATGGTTGACAGTTGACAGATGTGATGTGAGGAATTTGCAGCCCGAAGTCTAACAGCTCGCCCCTGAAAAAAATGATGGTTAAGAGACGATTCTTTCCTTTTAAGGGCCCGGCCTATTTCTATAAGGGCTATGTCAAACTTCCAGGGAGTATGGTACCCTAACATTTTGCGCGATTTACAAAGGTTTTAAGATCTGCATTTTTTTCGGAAGTTTGGAACCCGTGTTTTTTCATTTCCGAAGAAAAAATGGTGCAATGTTTCGGTCGGTGCGTGTAAACGGAGGCTTTTGTTTTCATGCAAAAATATCTTACCGTTTTGCCAGGTAGGAAATGGTTTGTGTAGGTACCCCGCTGAAGACTAACATACTTTTTTGAAAATTGATGGTTGAAAGAGGGGTGGTATCTTTTAAACCAAACCACCAAGATGCGCGACATATTCTGCATGCACAATCAGAACTATACATACATGTATATATATATATACATACGACCTAAAACATATCTTTGATCCAACTAAGAGCACCAAGTGATTTCATCCGTGACCTTTTTTAATCCCTTAGTTGGAGGTCACTTAACTTCAACAGCCTGTAAAAAGGGGTCACGGATCAGCATCCAAAAAAAGGTCACAAGGAATTGCCAGGCCCACAATATATTTTTACTATTGGCTGCTATTCGACAATCAGAAGTTGTGAGGATATTGCTATCATCCAATATGGTATATTATATTTACCTACACGAATAGTGGATTTTTATCGTTTTCGTGTGGGTAAATATACCACTCCCATGGATCCGTCATGGGATGTTCAAAATCCCTGGCATTCTATGTTGTTTGAGACTCAAGATCTTTGTTGCTTGAAACTTCTAAGGTTCAAGCTGAAGTGGTTCGAGTGAAGATGGAGAAACGAGCTTTGGATGCTGAGAAGGACAGGGATAAAGCCACCTCCAGGGAATGGTGGTTGAAAGAAGAGGATTCCAATACCAACTTCCTGACATGCTGGATCATGTTTAAAGAGGGTTGTTTGTGAAATATTTGTTCTATGAATCATATTTCTTGTAATTCATTATGTAGTATTTGATAGTTATACATACATATAATACATGTCCAAGACCCATATGAGCGCCCGCCAAAACCTCCGACATTTTGGAACAGTTACACCAGGACATTGATACTTGATACTATCATGAAACTCTCAGGAATGATAGGGGTGACACAAAAAACGATGACTTTTGATACACATGTTTGCCTGATTTTCTTGCAAACATTAAATCCTCAGGAACGATGAGGGACACACAAAAAACGATGACCATGTCAGCCACGTCCTTTCGCGGATGTAATAGGTTTAGTCCGTTGCTCATATGATCATGTATAGACTGTATATCCTAGTATCCATGCAGTGAAATTCTACCTCTGCAAACGTAACGCCCAGCAAGGTGATACCCATATAGTCATGCGCCATGCTGCGTGGCGCGCCGCGTGGCAATATAGTTTCCATTTTGTAAGATACAGTGCCACTAGCAATACCCGTGTTTTTAATGACGATGCTAATATTGCCATACCTTGAGTTCTGTTCGATGTATAATTTTTGGGTTCGACCAAAAACCTTTGAAAACCCAAAAACTGCAGCCAGGTCCAAAAATCACCTTGTCAGGAACCTTTGCAGTGGACAGTTGCTCAAGGTTCGGAGGACTTTACAGCAAATACCAAGTGATTACCAAGTCATTTGTTATAGCAACTTTCCAAATGTTCATCAAATTTCATATAACCTTTAGGTATCTAGAGGGCAACACTAGAGTCTCTAGAGGACCACATGGCCCACAAAACGCAGAAGGGCAGATCGCAGCTACCAGTGGTGGCTTGATGGCTCGGCAATGCCATTGATGGAAGATGAACCTGCAGGCACACAAGGGGATCTGATGTCCCGGTGCTACAGGTCAAACCCTGGGTATGCAAAGGTCACTTAACTTTTGAAAACCACAGGGGAATAAATCCCAATGGCTAAACTGGGAGATTACCATGTAGCCGCAGTGCAACACAAAATCATTTTTCCCATGTGGGGTGGTTCAAAGATTTTAGCTCGTGCATATCGCAAAAAAAAGTCTTAAGCCATGAGAACAGGCTGTTGTATATTCCATGAAAGCCTGGCCTTTTGAACATTGCCTGTCCTGAACTAGAGCTTTTTTCTGCTCATATCTCGGTTGATTGGTTTTTATCCCCATTGCTAGCCATGCCTTGGAGATCCTTCGCTGATGGCCCAACCTGCAGTGACCCGGACTCCATTGCAGAATTATGGGATACTTTCCCTGAACTTAAGCAAAGGGCCCAACAGAAAAAGAAACTTGTGCAGCTTGAGAAAGATTCTGATGGTAATGAGGTGGCTGCCCCAACCATGGAAAACATGATTGCGAATGTTTCTGTCCTACGCCCTATCCTGCAGAACATGCTGCAGCGTCGCAGAGTAGGTTCAGACCCTATTGAAGTCATTCAGTCCATGGTGAGAAAATGGTACACCCTGCGCCGCAATGACTATCAAGAATACTTCGCCTTCCAAATCAACGCATGGATATCTAATGATTCTTGGGCAATCAAGAAAATGATCTCGAAGATGCGCACGAATGTCCCAAAGCATGAGGCTATGAGAGAAGCTTACCCACACTTAGCATCAACATGTTGTTTTTTGAATTTCTGTTGGATCCCCCCAAAAAGGATGATAGAAAAGTAATTGGTAATTTTGAAATCCTATTCAACTCTATTCATGTACCTTTGCCCAGTTCATACCTTCGCTTTACCCAGGATGCCAGCCTTACAGAGCTTTTTGAAATTCTGCGCCAGTCCTACCGCATTCGGATGGAAGTGCTTCGGTTGGATTGCAATAAACTTGTTTCTTTTAGAGGGAAATCCAGGACAACATCATGGGAAATTTGGATAAGAACTTTTGACATTTATTTTTGATACCCCTGGGCCCTTGGCTAAAAGGTCATTTTAAAATGTGTTCAGCATGTTGGGAGCACTTTAATACCTATGGATGAGGCAATCGGGATGCCAGTTCAACCACTTCCACCTCTATCCGCTCTTGCTGGTGATGATGGTGAGGGGGCTGGGCCAAATGGTGAAGAATTGGTTTTTGAATCTGATGACCTTCTTCAAAAGGCTTTAGCAGAAAGCCAACACCAGGGGCAAGAATCTTCTGGGATGGAATTGGAGTCATTGCCAATCATGCCTACTGATGACAGCCTTGCGATTGATGGTCAATTGTGGGATGCCCAATTGGAAAATGATCTACCGGTAGAACCTAGCTCAGTGAATGGGCCCCCTTCTCCTGATTGGAAAGCCTTTGCGGCTGAGATCCCCAACAGTCCTAACCAGGGTGGCACCATTGAAGTGAGTGACAGCCCCATTGCCAACAAGGAAGATCCCAGAATTTCCAGCTTGCCATCTTCTTACAGTTTGGGATTGAATCCGGATGAGTTGGAGGGTCACCTGAAATGGTTGGGAATTGCCAAAGCTAAACTTGCGGAGCTTACTTCCAAGTCCAAGGATGCAAACTCTTCTCAAGGGCTACTTAGTAAAAAATCATTACAGTATATACTTTGTTGTATTTTCCATGTTGGTGTATTTTTTACTTTGTCCAGTCTGACACTTCATATATGACAAAAATATGTAAACATATATATTCATGTCATCACTAAGTCTTCGCCAAAGCTACAGGCTATCTTCTGGATCTGGTCGCCATGGTGAAGATTTAGATTTAGCTATTCCGCCTTGCCAACCTCGTCCTGATGAGACTTTCCCACCAAAGGATGGCAATGGTTCAGGACCCTTTGTACCAAAAAGTTTCGGGGAGGGAACAACTTGTAAGCTGTACCCTTTTCAAAAGAGCTTAAGTGCATCTTTTGTAGAATCCTTTTTGAAACAACACATGTGTTTGAAGATGCTTTCCCTTACTTACAACAATCTACCAAGTGTATATAGTACTTCATTGCTCCATCTTATTAACTGAGTCTTCCTGTCAACTCTGGTTGTAGGACCTACGCTTGGGATGGAGGCTACTTCAAAAATCATCCCTGACAACTTGGATACCCAAATCTTGGTGGGCACCCAGGATTTTATGGCTAATATTGGGGAATCTCTTGCTTTGGAAGCCGAGAGCCAAATTCCACCTTTGCATCGTACTTCTGGGGAGCCATCTAAGAGTGACGATCCAGAAGCTCCCGACCTTTCCCAGCAAGCTGCTCCTTCAGAACAGCTTCCAGGACAGAAGGATGATGAAGTCCTGGCAGGGGCTGAAACTGGTTCCAAAAGCCATGATGTCCAGTTGAAAGATCTCAATGATCCCCCTGAAGAGCCAAAGGCTTCTGAAGCTATGGATCCCCCAAAAGAAATTCCTGAGTTGGAAGAAGTGGCCCCAGAAAAGGAAGCTATTTCCCCTATCAAACCTGACGAGGTTTGGGTTTCAAACCAATCAAGTTTGAAAAAAGTTTCAAACCATTTGTTTATAATCCAATCGTTGTCTTTACAATTAACTAAATGTTTGTCAAGCTAAGTCTTCAGAATCTAAAGTTCTTAAATTTCTTAATTTGGCCTCCATCCTTTGCCACATTTCATTTCGCATTTGACCCTGGTAGGTTGCAACCAAAGATCAGCAGATGAAATTGGCTGCAGCGGGACGGGCAAAGGCAAAGGCTAAGGCTGCTGCAAAGGCCAAGGGCCAGGCAAAGGCCAAGGGCCAGGCAAAGGCCAAGGCCTCTGCGAAAGCAAAGGCCAAGGCCTCTGCGAAAGCAAAGGCCAAGGCGAAAGCAAAGGCCAAGGCCTCTGCGAAAGCAAAGGCCAAGGCAAAGGCGAAAGCCTCTGCCAAAAAAAGGCCTGCTGCCAAGCCATCCAAGGAAGGTGAAGTTGAAGCTGAGGCTGAGAATCCAGACTTGCCGGGTGAACCAAAGACAACACCCAAGAAACGTCGTTCTACCAAGGGTGAAAAGACTGAACAGTCTGCAGCTCCATCTTCTGATGGAATGAGTGCTGAGTGTAATGAGATGGTTCAATCTGGATTGATTCCACCAACTTTTGGTGGCAGGGGCAAACCCACGACGTCTTCATGGGCTTTGGAAAAGTACTGCCGTACTGCATATGCTTTCAGGAAGACCCTTGAGAAATCAATCATTCCAGGGACGAAGCATCGTGCTCAGGCCAGGGGATGAAACATAAAGAATCCGAAAGTAAATATATTCAATGTATGTTTTCTAGGATTGCAAACTGTTCTGCCTATATTGGTTGTTTCTTTGACCTTACTTTGTACCTGGGTTGATTCAACTGAATTGCTACCCTCTAGCTTGTTGATTCCCTTCTTTCCTCTTAAGTTCATCTTGGCAGATGGCATTCTGCAATTTGGTACAGCACATCAAGAAGACTCGTGGGTTCAAGGACTCCTCCGATTTCAGCTACATTGATCATGCTGTTGCGCAGTTTCCCCAGCACTTCAAATTGATCCTGGAAAGTGCCAAGTTTTTACATTTTGATTTTGGTTTCCTTTCCACTTTTTGATGTTGGGGTATTCCAGTTAGGTGGTGGGAAGGAACTCTAGTCACTATAATCATCCCTTCTTCCCTGATATTCCCAAGGATGGATGGTGCCAACACTGGCAATGAAGCAGCAGCTGGGGATGGCTCTAAGGGTACAGTTGATGGTGAGGCTTAGGATTGTTGCTTTACCATTTCGGATCTTCTGAGTTAGCTTGAGGGTGCTGAGATTGAGCACAGCTCATGTGTGCAGTTTGGTAAGGGGTGCAAGGTTAGCTTGCGGTGGGAGTCAAGACCCTTGTGTTCCAACCCAATGCTGCGCAACTTTTTGTTGTGCGTTATGTGGTGGTGCAGCCCCAGATTTTGACTTTGAGGAGCAAGCATATGTTTGCTTAACTTCTTTTGTGCCCAGTATGTTCCCCAACAATTCTCCCAAATCAGAACTATCTAAAGCACATTTAAGTGTTTTGCTATGCACCAGTTGTTTCATGGTTATTTCATTTCCAGGGGAATGGGCCGAACAGTATTTCTACCAAACTAGGAAAGCTTTGGCTTCGTTGCTAGCTGCTACGCAAAGAGACTTATGTGAGAAAAACAGGTCAGTCATAGTCTTGGCCATGGGTCACTTTACATGATGAGTAACTTAAGAACATATACACAACACTTGACCAACTTAATCCACTTGAAAATAGAGGGGTTCCCTTTCCAACTTGACACCTGCCGCCGGTGCGACAGGCCTGCAATGTCACTACGTGGCCGTAAGAGGGAGGCCAAGTTGGGTTTCTTTAACCCGGTCGGTCCTTCATCATCTCCAAAGAATGCTCAAGATGGTCAGGGCTGGCCTGTTTCAGGGATGCTGGTGCAAGACTTGTTGTTACATTGTTTGGGTTTCATGTTCATCACACCTTCACCTGGTAACCGAAGCTGTTACCATTTTCAGATTTCAAAGTTAGTGCTAGACCCCTTCCTCTGGTGCCCTGCTTCTGATGGTGGTATGGACTGAAGCTGCGATATTGCAACGATTGCATAAATTGAATGCCCCAAAAGTCCCAACCTCGGTCATTACCACCTGCCTTTTTGAATTTAGCAAATTAACAGTGTGAGTGGCTCACGAAGGCCCATGAACCCTTTTACCAATGCTTCTTCCTAGGTCCTAGCCTTTATATGTTTGCTCCTCCTTTGGAACCCGACACTCAATGGCCCGCAGGCAGAACTTGGGGTTGGAGTTGTCTACTGGGTTTGAATTTTGAAAGAGTTAGGAAGGCCCATCCCCAATTCTATTTTTGTAGTTATGAACTGATGTGATTGTAGGATATTGTAGGTACACTCAAGGTAAGGTTTCAACTACTTTTGAGGTATTGTTTCAAAACAAAAAGTTTTGACTTGACCGACTGATATTTCAACAACTGAAGTCTAGACTCAACCTTGTATCCCTGGATTCACTTGGAGGACATCTTCTTCATGGAGAGCTTGGCAGGAACTGCTGCTGCTTGAAAAACTGTGAAGTCTAGATTCCCTTACCAAGGGGTGGCTTCATTTGATCGAAAATTCACCACACATATGGATCTGAACTCAAACTCAGGTATGGCGTAGCTTAGCCTATCTTAGTTCTTACGGTGTTTGTTTGAAAGATCATGCAAGAGCTGTTCCATTGAAAAAACCTTGGGCTGGATTCTGTTTTTCCCCATGTTTACAAGAAACAGGTCATGGGTTGGTAAATTGAAATTCGAACACGGGATTATGGTTTTCATATATGGTTCATGGGTGTGATGTCTAAAAAATCCTGATGTTTTCTTTGCAACAACTGAGCCAACAAGTACTGACTTCCTTCTGACTATGTGGGGATTAACTGTCCTTTTTTTTTTAGAAATTCAATACAAGAGTTCTTGGTCGGCGTTTTTTCATTTTTTGGGCCACGCTGGGTTGTCATATATATTGGACTATACTATCAGTTCGATCAGTTAGTGTGGTAGAAGCTTTAGGACTCCTGTAGATCGATTGCAACATGATTACCCCAATGGCCAACCAAGGGCTACCTTGCTTGCAATCCTACGAGGGGAAGAGGAAGGGTTTGTCCACTGGCTTGGGGTGCAGTGCAGCACTTGGGTGGCAACTTCCCGAGGGAGTACTTACCGTTCCCTTTGTAATCCCCATGGCCTAGAAGATGTTCCTTGTGTTGCGGAAGCAAATTTACTTGTTGCGAGGCTTGGGGTGAAAAGTCTTTTTGTTGAAGTACGAAATGTAATTCAAAATGAACAAGACTAATGGGGATAGATGGACATGGAATTCAATCATGACAAATTTGCTAGCTGCTCAACACTGCAGGGTGGCGTTGCTGGTGATTGCAACTGTTGCCCTACATGGTTCTTTTGTCATAGAACAGCCCCAGAGTTCACTGCTATTCAAACATGAAAGAATGCAATGGGTCCTATCCCAACTGGAGGCTGGTGGTTTTTTCAACTTATTGTTTCTTTTTACCGCTTTACATGTTTTCCAGGAAGACAATTTATGTATACATCCTGTTCTTTCCCTTTAACTCCCCTGCCCCACATTTGGGTAAGGATGCTGAACATATATTGGGCCCCTAGCAATATAGTCAAATTATTTACCCCTGACAGGTATACAAGGTATCGTTTTGGATGTGGCACTATGATTCAAGAACCCCAAAAAGAACCATATTATGGTCGAGTAGTCCTTCAATTGGTATGTTTTGGACATCGCCTTTGCGAATGGCCCTTGTCAAAGCAACCCGTGCCGAGAGACAAGATGATCCCAAACCCTGCCGAACCTACACCAGTCATGATGGTCGAAAGCGATTTCATGGTACCTCAGCGTTGAAGCAAACAGAGACCGGGTCTCAGTTGGAATTACAGTAGTGTTGCAAGTTAAACTTACAGTAGTCATGTTACTGTACAGGATTTGTGTTCTTATTTTTTTGATCCAACTTCAAGAGTCAAATTGCATATATAGTCTATATAGTATTTCTTCCTTAACACTTCTAGGTGCTACACCCAGAAGTTTGCCAACAAGATCGCAGACTTACTCGAACGACTTAAAACTCAATGCCAGTATGTAAAGCATGACCCCCACGCTAGTGGATTGGAGTTGTGGAAGAGCTGGGACTGGGGTGACAAGTGGGATGATGCAAATCTACGCTCCCTTGTGCGATATCTGTACGGGGCCAAAGATCTCAAGATCCCTCCATCTTGGAAGGAATGCCTTCCTAGGGAAATTTAAACTGGAGTCTCAGCTGTGGGGGGGCAAAAACATGGGGTCCTCTGTGCTGCTCTACTTGTTTTCCACAAAAGACTATACAACGTGATTCTTTTTGAAAAAATGAAGTGGCTGGCAGCTGATTGTTTATTAATGGGTATTCTTTTGCTTTGTGCCTTTTTGAAACCCCGATGTTTGTAATCAAGGGTCCTTCAAACCAGCTGGCTTGGCCGACTTCATTTTTTCGGGTTTCAAGGGTTTTTCTAGATTGTCTTGGCTCGCAATAGAAATCTAGATGGCATTTCCTGAACAACTTCAAATATGTTTTGGCATTTTGGGAAAAGCTCCTGAATGATTGGTGTATATTTATGTTAAGGTTAAAAGGTTATGTTTTTGTCTTTTGAATAGTAGCAGTTCTTTCACATATAATGTTTTTTGGTGATTTTAACCATTTCAGACCCCAAAATGACACCACGACTAAAACTTTGACGCCAACGATTAAAAATTCTGACGCCAACGACCAAAAAATCGGGAACGATTGAAAAATCCCCACCAAAAACTTGACGCCAAAATGACGCCAAAATGACGCCAAAGCCACACTTTTGGACGCCACTCTGGTGCAGTTTGGGGGGCTGAAACAAGATTATTTTTTGTTTGGGTTGGATCATGATCTTGTGGCTTTGTGCCACAAAAACACAAGAACATGACATGAATTGGCAAGTTCTATCCCCGAAGTCAGTTTTTTCTTAATCTATATATTCGATTGTCATGGAGCCCCTCCAAAGCCGAATGTGGAGCTGCTCTTCCTTGTCCGAAGCTGTCAAAACTATGGTGTTGCCAGAGGGCAAAGAAGAATTGGAACAATTTGTGAAGGAGGGATTCTCAATACAAATTTGTTTAACTTGTTTCAAGTATATATTTCAATGAACAGTTTACTTAGTTTTTTGAATATCATTGTTGATACCTCCAATGGAAAAGGGATCGTAGCTTTTAATCTGCACCCTGGGGACCCTTTTTTTTGCCCTGCCAGGCTTTGGAATTGAAGGTGGAGACCTCCAAAGTCGCCATTGCTGAGGCAGAGACATTACCAGCTCAGCTAGGCGAACAAGGGGCCTTGGATGATGTCAAGAAGGAATCGGAGGAACCCACATCACCAGTAGCTACCTGATCAGGTCATTCAAGACTTCTACCTCTTTGCCAAAATATACTGGTATTACTGTTTTTGTTTTTGAACACACATATATTTAGATAAGTTTCTTATATGGGGGTGCAATGGTTGTTAATATATATACAAAGTATCATGTTTGTTATATTTCTTTTTTGTATAGCGATTTGATGTAGTTTGGAAATATTCCGAATGAAAGTATTGATTGGGACTGTAACATTGAACCATTTCCTAGGCTTCTATGGATGCATATGGCGAAGTTGGGGCTGATGTTCAAAACCAAAGTGAAGAACATTGTGATCAACATCTTTCGGATGGTGATGATGATGATGCTGATTTGAGATTGGCTTTTGCATTGATGAATACATCAGCACCGCAATCAGCAGAACTTAATGGTGATATCCCTGAGGGTGAAGTAGTAGTGGAGGACCCTTACGTAACACCACCACCAAAGAAAACCTCTAGTAGATCACCATTGGGGGCTGCAAATTCCAAGAAAGATTTGGCATCTTGGTTGGATCAAACTTTTACTTGGTAATGTTTTTTTGTTTCAAATCGTCCATAGAACATCCTTGCAATGAGAGAAATGCCCAAAACGATTATCAACAAGCCTAAGGGGCCAGGAAACTTTGAAGCCAATGTTTGGCACCTCAACACATGTTATCTTTGTTGCCACTTGTGAGGCAGACTCCTTTTGTGAGGCAGACTCCTCAACCGCAACGCCCACATCAGCCACCAAGGGTGCCACACCCACGCCACCGAGTGTAGTTTTTTAGCTGGAACCTGGTGATCGGGAAACCCCATATATAGTTTGGTTGTTTACTGGCCACTGTACAACTGTAGCAAACTAAAACTCACCCAACAAATATTCACGAACTTACTGGGGACTTGGTGAGTATGTTGGCCTTTTTTTGAAAGAAACAACTTGAGATGTTCAAAATTTTTGTTTGTAAATCCTTTCAGGCCATTCGCATAAGGGGCTTTCTCAAAAAAATATAGTATATAATGAATATATATGTTTTGGATTGTTTTTACATGAAAACTTCCAATTTGGCACAGTTCATTGGGTACATGTTTTTGCAACCACCACAACCTGTAGAGTCCCCATTGGACATGGTCTTCCCCAAACTTCTATATATATGGAAATATGATGATCAAAGATTTTTTCACTCAATGCTACTTTTTGAATTGACTCATCTGTGATCTAGGCTGAACATGACACTGGGAAAGGGAGCAAGAGAGTGGGCGAGTTGGTGCTGGATGAGGATGAATATGAATATTATCGTGGAAAGTTCCCACGCTATTGTGAACCCAAAAGAGGAACTGGGAAGATTGAAGCCCCGACTGACATTTGGAAACAATATCAAGAGAAGGGATCAAGTAGGGAGAAGCTCTTTGAACTTTACATCAAAACTGGTGGGGAGAAGGCCTGGGTTGTAGTTAGAAGGGTTGCAAAGTAGAGAAGAACCATGCATGCTAAATGTTTTTAAATAGAATGCTGAAATCTTGTTTTGATTGTTTTCAGCCTGCCTAGTCTGATTACCTTTTTCCGTTCCACCAGCTATCCCCTGCAGAACGCTTTCCTAAAGAAGTTTGAGATGACTCGATCCCATGAGACACAGAAAGAGCTAGACCGCGAAGGAGGGTTCTACACCGAAGGGGAGATGAGAACAGTCTTGAAGTTCAAATCGTCAGTTGACATGGTTGGGTAACCATTTTGTCGGTAGGTTTTGTTTTGGACACCTTTTTGTTAAAACATTTGCCCTCAACGAAGAAAACCCCTTTGTCTTGGTTTCTATTTCAGGGGGGATAGTTAGCATATATTGGTGCCCAACTTGAAGCTAATAACACTGTACAAGGTTCTTCGTTGAGGAAGCTTTCAGAAGAAATTAGGAACACTATACATCTTGTGGGTTTAACTTGTGTGATAATCTGAGGTCAAAAATCCAAGGCACCATTGAACGTGGACAGAAGAATCCCGCCTACATGATGTACCTTGATCTCCTCAATCGTTCTTATATATAGATTGATATCTATAATCCCCTTGGCTCTTATAAATATATATTCGGTCCTGAATGCACTGTTCTGAAATATATACCATGTTTATTTTGAATGGTTTTCACATGTTTGAAACCAACTGGACACGTTGTCCCTCTATGCGCCAAGATATGTCTTGGCAGCTGTTTGAAACCTTTGAAAACAGAGATGGTCTTGCTATCTTGTATTTACACAAGAACAACGCCCTTAGAAATCTTCCTCACCATCAATGGGAACTCCCTGGTCCAAGGTATGATGAAGTTGACAATTCTATTGTTTACTATTGGTGCAACATTCGGGTGAAAGGAAACGAGAAGTCCTTGCAGAAAGAGAAGCTTAAAGAAACTGTGTCTGCCGAAGGGCAAACAGAATCTTTTAGTGTTGAATCTCTTCCAAAAGGGATGGACCTGGAAGCTTTGGGGCATAAGGGGCCAACATCCAAAGAAGAACCACCTTCTCAGGCCCAATCTTCTTGATACTGATGCGGTACAAGTTGTTCCCTTCATGTTTTTTTTTGATGTTGTTTTTTTTCCTGGAACATGTTTATATAGCCCAAGGTCCCCAACCTCAGGGTGCTGTCACTTCTGCATGTTCGCCTGCAAGGCGCACACGGTGGACTTGCACATGAAGGAGCTTCTCCATGTCAATTCCAAAATTACTCCAATTTTCTGAGAAACTTGGGGCCTCTGCCGTGGCTGGAGCACAAGCGTCTGAAACTCTGTGGTTGGATTTTGAAAGATTCAATGAAAATGCCTAAGCTCAAACAATTCATTCCAGCTCGTGAGTATATATAGTCATGATACACCATCTAGAGTTTCCTCTCCCGCTTCCCCTGCTAAGGGCAAAGGCTACTGTTGATGACATGCACCAGAAGGTCGAATCCCTTTATGATGACTTTGCCAAGCAACATGCATCCCTAAAAGTTGGGGAGTCTACTGATGCAAATTCGTTACTTGACCGTCAATAGTGAAAACAATACTTTGCCATGCAAACTTCAGAATGCTTTTTTGATTTGATGATTTCAGATATATATTTTCCCACCTACCTTTGAGGATGCCTTCCCTGTCCCAAAAGTTCTTGGAGAGCAAGAAACTGCTACGTCCTGAGAACCTGGTTCACCAAGACCCAACTTAGATGACAACCCTTTACTTTATTTGCCTCTCTTCATTTCCACGCCTGAGGATCACCATGTGGGCAGCTTTGGAGAAGAAATCAAGGCTTCAGCCTGACTTGAGACAGATCGATTCCTATATATATTTCTTTGATTGTTGACTTTCAGATTTGAATTCCAAGACCCTTGTTTTTTCTTTCCAGTCCTCTTTAGTGTTTTGTCATGAGGCCGCTGATTCGAAAACCAAAGGTGCCTAAAATTGAGACTCCTGAGGAATTGAGAGACTTGCTAGCCACTTGCCAGGTCAGTGGCGACCTGCAAGGGTTTAATGCCTTGATGGTGTCTAGTTTGACAATTCGAAATTGGAAAGTGCATTTTGAAACTTTGTTGAATGCAAGCTATCAACAAGGTTGATGACGGATTTGGGGATGCTGAATGAGTAGTAGGCAAACCTTGCAATGCAGGGAGGCTCTACATGCAGCTTTCTACCGTCCATTAGGGGAAAAGAAAAACGTGTATTTCGCAACCGAAGCTGTTGCCTCCCATTATGCTAAAACTTTGCAACTGCAGGAGTTGGGGCACCCTAACTCCTTGGAAAAAAACATATATGTAAGTAATTCCACATGCCAGGTCTAAGCGAAACGGCCAAGCACCTTGCAAAGTTGGTGGGTCAAGGAGTGCCAACCTCAGTAGGCTGATGGTGATTGGAGTCTGAACGGTAGGTGGGATCAAACTCGCTAACATTAACTGTGCTGCAGCTTGGCCCAGTTATGACTGATACGGAGTGGTTGGAAGAACTTCTAGGATTTAGTGTCACTGGAAGCCCCAAGCCATGTGATATCGGGCATTCTTCTCCCTATGGTGGCTCCTTGACTGATTTTTTTTGTTGAGTTGATGGAACTTGACTCAACCAGCAAGTTGCACAGAATGAATTTGATACTTGCATTTCTTCATTCAGCTGCAGCCTTGGAAACACCATAAGGAAAAGGGACACATGTACTTGAACGGCCTGCTTCCTATGAGCACTCCTTGGTAGACTCCAGAAAGAAAGCCAGAATATCAGAACATCAACCCGAAAATATCTACGAAATGGAACAAGACAGATTGCACCGTCCTGTCCTTAATTGCTTAGAACTTTTTACTTCTCATCTCAATCTTAGCAGGATGCAAAAAAAAAATCCAGTCTAACTTAGGTGAAAAAGTGCTCTACCTTTTCAAGCCATGTATGAGAGACAGCCCCGTTCTTCGTAGGCTCATTTCCCACGGCTTGGGAAGTGATGCATTGGTTTGGCTAAAAATGCCGCCAGCCACAGCCAACACAGGCCAATCATTAGCTTGTTGTAGGAAGGTTGTAGCTACTGTTCTTGACAAAGGGCCAACTGTTTATAAAATTGGTGTTGACAGGGGATCCCCTACTTCGGTTTTACAAAGAGCCATGCACAGCATCCCCAAATCCGGGCTATTACAAAAGCCATGAAAAATTCAAATGCATGTATGTTTTGTATGCTGGTGCTACCTGGGAAGAAACAGCTTTGATGGAAGCTGTGTTGATAGAATCCCATTTAGGTAAGCCAGGCAATAGAAACATTAGACCTGGTGGTGAAGGGCGCCGAATGGGCCAAGGCCCATTCTTCACATACCTAGTTTTCAAGTCTTTGATTTGAAATCCCCTTGCCGATGATGATTGATGGAAAAAAAACTCTCAATGCATCTTGTGGCACCAGTGTATGCTAGCATTTTGTTCTAGACACATGTTGGCACATCCCCAGAGCCACCATTGCCAAACTCATGGGTTGAAAATCCATCCGGGCTGAGGTGCCATGCCTTGAAGTGGTGGACATGGCGAAGTCTGCCTTTAGAGACGCCAAGGGCACTGGAAGTGCTGTGGCACACTGTGGGGTGATAAGGAAAGTTGCGAACATCAATAATAGAAACGCAGAGGAAAGAATCCATCCTATTCTTGAGGACTTTGGACTGACTCTACCAATCCCCATTAGCAGAATCACTGAGAATCTTCAATGTGAAGGCCTCCCACGATTGAAGCCGTTAGATTTCCTTAAGTACATGATGGAGACTGGAAACCTATACCGTCTTCTTGGTGGAACTTCAGTTCAATCTTCTGGGCCTATGCTAGCTGAATTTTGGAAAAACTTTGAGTTGGTATACCCTGGCTTTGAACTCTTCCAATCAGAATATTCACACATCAAACGTTCAGATTGTATTCCGATCTATGCGCATGCTGACGGAGGTCGAGGGTACAAAAAATCTGAATTCATGGTTTTCAATTGGAGTGCGGTGATGGGCAATGGAACGGGGAAAACCAACAGAAAAGATCCTGATGTTAGGAGGTTTAGGAAAAAAAACCAGCTATGCAAGTGAATTTGCTGGGCCACAGTTTTTCCACGCATTATTTGTGGGCGACCCTTTCCTACACTATTCACAAAAACGAAGATTGCTTCCAAGAGATGCTTCTGCAATTTGGGTCTGACTTGAGAGAATGCTTTGACAAAGGAATTGATTTCCATGGCCGTACCCTTCGTTTGGTATGTATTGGCCTCAAAGCTGACATGAAACTGCAGGCCAGAGCTGGGCAAATGACTAGATGGTACGCTACAGCTCGGAAAGCCCCATACGATCCAAACTCACGAACCCAAAGTTCGGGGAGATGCTGTTGGCTTTGTTTGGGAGGTGATGTAGCTTACCCCTATGAAGAAATCCACTCTGAGAACCCTGCCTGGTTGGGAAGCATGCAGCTTGATACCGAGCCACCTTGGGATGATGAATGTGGGTTGGTTTCCTTTAGTTTAAGGTATGAAAAACCAGCTACCTTCTTTTTGCCAGACCTATTCCACATCTATCTAGCAGGATTTGGGCAGGACTACGCTGCAAGTGCTCTGGTATACCTTCTACCAATTGCATTCCAATCACCCTATGCTGCAAGTGTTGAAGCCCACTTTGAGGTTTTGAATACTTGCTGGAAAGCATGGAAAAAAATGTTCAAGGTGACTACCCACACCAGGACCTTCAACAGGTACAACATGACGTATCTTGACAATACAAAAACATATCCTTCAGGTACTTGGTCAAAAGCATCTGACACTGCAAAAATCATTGCTTTCATTGAGTACATCTCCGGTTTCTGGTTGGATGACCATCCCAATGACAAAATGCTCCACTATATACATGTGACGAGCAAAGCAATTGGTGTTAGCATGCGGTGCCTCTACGACAGTGATCTTTGGATAGCCACTTATCTTAAGATGGTTTTTTATGTGCAAAACAATGGTTTCAAAAATGTTTCCTCATTCCTGTTTCACCTCTTTTGATTTATCCTCTGGTTCCGACCTGTCTAAGGAAGTGAGTTCTGCAAAGAAAATTGTGGACTCTGCCATGACTTTTTTGAAAGGGTACTCCAAACTGGCAAGCCTATCAGTTGCTATCCCAAGACCCTTGTTTGTCTTTCGTCCGAAAATCCATTATTTCCATCATATGGTGTTGCAGATGAGCTCAACAGTGAGACAAAATTCAAAACCGTTGAATCCACTAGCTTACAGCTGCTCCCAAGCAGAGGACTTCATAGGACGTGCAAGTCTTCTTTCTAGACGGGTATCAGCACTAACAACTGAAACAAGAGTGGTGCAGAGATACCTAGCTGCAGCATACACAGCATGGCGAAGCTCTGAACAAGAGAGCTGAGTCTTGCACCATGCCACTTCTGGTGCTGCCACCGCCGCAAAAAGACATGGAAAGGAAGGGTTAGGAAGGGTTAGGAAGGGTTAGTAGGTGTTAGGATTGCAAATCACCAAAATATGGTTTTTAGTCTCGAGACTAAAAAATAAGAGAGATTGAAAAAAAAACGTCTCCCAGGAACTGCAGGTATGGGTGTTTCCTTACATGGTGGTATCCCCAAAACACCCCTAAAATGATCATTTTTAGTAGGAAACCCTATGGTTGTTGGGTACCACCATTTTAGGAAACCCCCATATAATCAAAGGAAGTTTAGAAGTCAAACTTCCGACAAGTTGTGAGAGATGAAAAGCCACCGAGACTCAGATGAGAAACAGACGGACGACTCAGGAGAAAATGATGCTGGCAACCAACCTGACTAGAAACATTGGACTTGCAGTGCAAGTCCTGCCGCAGATGTCACAACCCAAATTCCTTACATGCTTTTCATTGGCAAGATAAAGCACCAAAAAGAACAGTCAAGCCCTGAAGTTGTTTCCACGTGGGCCTCCTGTAATAATGCTTGTGGTAGGGTTCTAGTCTCACTGATCCAGGGACTTGAGATTAACCTTCGAAGAGTAACCCACCTAAACCCAAACAGATTCTGGAAAATGAGACCAGCGTTCTAGATCCCATTCAAATAGTTCCTTCAAACATGACGCAGTCCATTTGCTACTAGTTTTGAAAATCGTCAGTGACCATGGTGCGACCCAGCTGGACAAAAGAGACGAGCTGGCACTCTCTTGCAGGGTGCATCCGTCTTTGGCGCAAACTTTGCTGAGAGCACCAGCCGTTGGCCGATGTGGAGACCCGCCGCATGTGGCAGATTGGATCGCAGGCGATGCAATTTCCTTTGTGGCCAAGCAGAAATTTGATGGCCGTTCAAACGCCTTATAATTCCTGTTGGCGTGGCGCCAGGTCGTGGGCCTTCAGTCCTGCCTTTCCTTTTAAAGACTTTTGGAACAGCCACCAGACCCAACGGTTTTGTATCATATGTTCATCTTCTAGACTAGTGCCCATGTAATGGTTTAAAAGCAAACCATTTAAGATTTTACAATACACCCAAAATACAGCAAATACATACGCAAATACGACAGTGAATTGAATATTGGCATGAGCCTACATAGTACAGCAACTACTCCCATTACAAAGAAACACAGAAAACATGATGTCTAAACTCGTGAGTTTGAAAGTAGGCCAAAACGATTATTTAAGGAAAAAACATGTTCATGGCTGTTCGCTTTCAATGTGATTTTAATATGATTTGTTTGCGATTTGTTGCATTTGTTTTTTAATGATTTGTTTGTGTTGTTTAATGATTGTTTTTATCTTTTCTGATTTGTGTATGACTTGTTTGATTTTATTGTTTGTTTTTTTCTTGAAAAAAGAATCGTATTGAAACAATCATGTTTCGAAAAAATGATTTCAATATGGTTTCACATTGAATTCATCCATCATCATCATTTTTTTTATGTCAATGCGATTTACATACGATTGTTTTTTCACGATTGCTTTAATATCGACATGCAACTATATATATATAGTACAGCTACTACTTACTACTTGCTTCTATTTTTCCACAAAAAAATGTGACATCTATATAAATAGTAACAAATTCCATCTAAGAACAGACCATGCAGCAAAACTTCATCGCCACCCGGCGGCTGGCAGGAGGCGCGTGCGAGGCTTGCAGAAGCCGAAGCCAAAGAGGTTCGTGGAGTTGGGGGATTTGGATCAAAGCCTTTCTGGACTTTCTGGTTACCTGGTTACGTTTGGGTAGTTTTGGTGGGGAAATGTAGGTAAATATATGCCATACAGTTTGAGAATGTTGGGCTTGGATTATGTATTTTCACCAAAAATTTCAGGTACCTAAAATAGAGGTATTCACCTATATGAGCTGTATGTCAAGCGAAAAAGGGAAGTCGACTCATCCCCAAGACTGCCTTTATTTTTGGTACGTAAACTACCGCCATTTTAAGTACCTGAAACTTTTGGTGATATCTGGGGTGCTGAGAGTTGGTAGAAGATGGTTGGGTGAAGATTCAGCTGGCTTCTGATGGCGGGATGATTTGCTTAGGAAATTTCTTCTAGCAAATAAGTTCCCACCGATTGGGTAGTCACCGGCGGAGATGGCGGTGATTGTAAGGGAAGTCCCCCTGAAATGCCCGAAAAAATATGGTTCAGCAATTATTAAGAGATTGCCCAGGCGTATGAACTGATGTTTTCGATATCTTGAATTAAGGTGTTTTCTTTTTAGGGTGATGTTTATTAGGGGGAATTCCGTTTGATGGTGGGATGACCTGCTTTTGAGTGATGCGGCTCTAATGAGGGAAGAATTGGTTCCATGAAATTAATCAACTATTTCCGGAGGAACATTTGTCGAGAACCATCGAAGGGTTCAATTCTAAGCGGATGGACAGAGACAAAAGTGTTGTTCTGGGGGTATATTCCAAATTTGAGAACCAACACATACCAACACAACAAATCCCCAGTGTTTAGATAAAAACATAAGTACTTACCCCTTTTGGTTGGGTATATACCATGTACGGTTTGCATCCCTGATTCAGTTAAGATACCTATACAGTATATAATACATAGAAGCACATTGTTTCCAGCCTTTTGTGGAATTTTTGACGTACCCATCTGCAGTTGGAATCCTTGTTATCGATGAGTAGAATTGTATAGCAGGCTTTTGATTCATGAGCTTTCCTCCAGCGACGGGTGTCCTGCTTGCCGTTTGATGATTTTGTTTGGTGAAGTCCTGCGAAGATGAGTTCCAAAAATCTGGGAATGCCAAGATACTGCCCTTGAGTGTTTTGAATCTTGAGAATTCAGGATGGGAATCTCGATATCCAACAAGGTTCCTCAAAAATCCATCGACGGGAAGTCAAGGTGTTTTTTTGGAATCTTGAAGATTCATCGATCTGCATCAGGACGTTTCTCCCCCCAAGACATGGCCGTTGAGATGGGATGCTTTGGGGCAGCGTAACATGAGGAATGTCTACCCTTCAAGGGCCTGGTTGAATAACAGTGACAAACATGACAAACCTGTTTGATTTACCTTAAGCTGCAATATAATGTGCAATTTGCCTTGGAACAATGTCACCTCGACATTTACATGTAATATATCTACTAATCTACCATGAATTCACTGCTATTGTTTGAAAAAAAACAGTTTGTTTATCTCCCAGGTGCTCCATGTATGAGATATTTACCTACATGTTAAGCCAAATTTAGGTAAACAGACCATACTTGGATAATATGGGTCAACCGTACTTCCACAAATCTCAACCAACTCCCTGTGATTGTTGGAACGCAGGCGTTGGCACAAGCCGAAGTCTCAGAAGATATGCGTTTGGCCGCTGAGGTCGGAGCTTGGAAAAGATGCCATCACGGAAGAAAACGGGGAACAGCCAAACAAACTGGGAGATTAACCCATGGGATCCATGGGACGAACGGTATATTTACCTACATGAATGGTTGATTTTTATGGTAAATGTAGGTGAATATATATAATTACCATACATGAATCCTATGGGTAAAGAACAAAAGAGGCCGCAACGTAAGTGTGATTCTCCGAAATTGTCGGACTAAAAGACAAAGTTTGTCTCCCTAAAACTAAGATAGCCCCTGAAACTAGGCCGGACCCCAAAAGGAAAGTAGCCCTCCAACTAGCATTTTTTGAGAGGTATGTTAGTTTTTAGGGAGGGTACAAGAATTTGGCACATCCTTTTTTTGTTTAATGTTTCCATTGTGCTGCAAGTACCCCGGACAACTTGGCTGCCCAATAGATTTTGGATGGCTGCAGCATGTTTCGGAGGGGGTTTTCAAGCTAGCATACGGGTAGACGACACAGATTGCGTAACAAAACCCTTGTTGTTTAGGGTATAGGGGATTATACTACCCAGTTATGTCGGGATTATAATAAACCATTATACGGATCCAGGATCCCGATTGAACAGCCAGTATAATGGAAACCAATAGTGAGTTGCACATATTTTCCAAGTTGGGTGGTTTTCAAACAACCACAAACTCCGTATAACTAAAGTTGCAGGCTCACATATCATGTGTGTGTGTTTCTTTTCTACATTAACCAACCCATTCATCTTAGGTTCATATCTATACGTAGTACAGGGAGCATGGAAAGATATTACCCTCCTGAGAACTAACATATCCATAGAAAGGCACTTTTGAAGATGATTTTCCTTTTCTCCAGGTAGGATATGTTAATTCCCTGGAGGGTACTCAGGTTGTTGTGGATCTTCTCTTTCTACCTGTTTTTTGTTTCAAAAGTCCCAACAGGCGAATGCTCGATTTGTGGAGAAGATGCATGATGCCATGCAACATTTGTTGTTGATGCTCTGTGATGCCGTCGTGGAGTTGGATAGCGATACTCGACTGAAGGGGAAGTCGAAGCAGCCACTTAAGTTCATAGCCAAATTTCCACGTTTTTTTTTTCAGTCAAGAGACTGATGGAAAAAATCAATTCCCTAATATGCTCCATGTATGGAATATTTACTTACATTTACCATAAATTTAGGTGAAATATAGGCAAAATATTCCATTCATGGGAGCGTTTGGGATTGCCTCGAGGAATTGCGGATCTTGGATCAAGGGAAATTGGGCCTGGTGCTTTACCAGCACCAGAAGGACGTGTGTTTTTTTTTCCGAAGAGGTGGCGGTGGTCGTCATTCAATTTATGGCTAATCAAGCAACCCCCCCGGCCACGTACCCCCCCTCAGAAATAAGGCTTTAATAGCCGGCCTTACTAAGGGAAACCATTGGTTCATAAGCCCTGATCATAAGGCCTTACTTATTTCTGGGGGGGGGTACGTTGGGGGGAGTTGGTTGACCGGTCATGTTATCCAGGCAAAACTACGGTCCCACGGTTTAAATTTGGGTTTTCTGTAGATGGGGTCCCTTTCAAACACCTTCATGGTTGGTGGTTTGATCACATTTTATCAACGTTTCAGCAACTTATCGAAAAACCATTGTTTCTGAATATCACAACCATGTGGTTTCTTTGAGAAGTAACGTGGTTTTTCAACATTTCCTGGAAAAAATGGGGGAAGATTCAACATAGTTTTTTCCCCTTTTCACTTTCGCAAAAATGGGGGAGCTGAGGCAGAGGCCTCCAGATTTGAATCACGGATCTACTCCCGGCACCCAGGGCCCGACGTCGCCACAAATGTAGGTTTAGTAGGTTGGGGTTCCTGGTAATGTCATTCTGGTGTTGACTGTGTTTCTGGGTGGGTGTAGATCCAATGTAGGATATCTAAGATTTGTTTTAAAAAATCCTCCCCCAAACACATTTGTTGAGTCAAGTTTTTTGAAAAAAACATCCTTACAACCATCTCAAACAACCTCCAAGACGACCTGGAAAGACATGGTCTCATAATATTCCCCAAGAGAAGGCGCACTTCTTATGTTGGTGGCAGGACCTAGCTGGACGTGTCTTCACAGAGTTTTTGGTGGAGGAAGACGTACCTCAGCATGAAAGATTTCGATCGTGGCAGATCATGAAGACCGTTGAAAGGGTTTGTGTCTTGAGGTGTTTGTAGTTTTTTTGATATACAGCAACATAAACATATACATAGTGATGTAAGCAGAATATGCATGTATACTGTTTTTTTACATTGATACAATGATATAACGATAATCATGATACGGTCAAAATGGTGAGTTTGAAGAGAGATGTTTGACATTGAGGATGAGGGTTTTTAATGTTGAATGTTCGCAGAGTTTATATGTGGTGCTTGCTTTGTCCAGCGGTTGGGGTTAACCACAAGTTATGTACGGTTTATCTTTATTTGGGGGTTATCCTTTATGGTTATTTTTGAGTACTGTTATGTTGGATAACCCGCATTGTATACCTTAACCCAACACAAAACAGAATTGGCACTTCTACGAATTTGGTTTTGTTGTATTGTACCGTGGGGCACAACTTCACATTGAGTTCATGCCAAAGCACCGGAAAGGATCCCGTACCCTTTGGTAAACTCACTCACATGGCTGGAAAAAAATCACCATATAACATGTATAGATGATGTTTTTTTTGTTTCCCTTTTGGGCAGTTTCGTCACCATTTTCCATCCCATCAACGGCGAAATTTTCGCACCAACGGGACGTCGTTGTTCAGGTGCAACACTTCAAAGACAGGGTGCCTCGGCATTTGTTTTTTTTTTCGCTTCTAAAGGTCAAGGTGTGTCTCCCAGGTTTGAATCCAAAGAGAAAGTGTTTGAGGAGATGGGTGGCCGTTCTTCCCGAAATTGGGTGGGTACTTAGCCATGTTGCAACACGGCGGTGGAAATAGGCACACAATTTTTTTAGAGACGAAAAAGGTGAACAAAAACAGCAAGATATGTTTTCTGAATTCCACATGAAATTCGCACCTAACATGTGTTCTATCTATCAACCTAAAAACGCATGCATCATATACATCTTCTCCCCCAATTAGTTTCTACAATATCTTACATATCAAGCATCTCATAAATGTGATTGAAAAGGAACAACATGTCATGTCAGTGGGGGTTAAGAAGGTGGCACCTTCTCGGAAACAGCTGGGGAACCGTTCCGCCGGGAGGTGGATACCTCCCAAAAGCAAAACGTCCCGGTTTCCGTACCTTGGCATGGAGAAATCGGTCTCACAGAAGATTTGGTGGTTGGTTTAGGTTTGTGTGAAAAAGTGCCCAAAAATAAACTGGGTGGTGGTTTCAAAGATTTTTTATTTTCATCCCTACCTGGGGAGATGATCCAATTTGACTAATATTTTTTCAAATGGGTTAAAACCACCAACTAGTAAAACACGAGCAAAATGAGATGCCATGATTTTTGGATGGATTATTGAATTTGACACCACTTTTTGGGAACGTACCATGTTGTGTGATGTGATTGTTGTTTGGTTTGTTTTTTTGGGGGGCAAACATCATCAGGACCCTTACATCACCTCTATAGGTTGGTACAGGAGAGCGGACCCACCAAAATTTCCATCTTTGTTTAGGTTGGCACGTGATTATCCCATATTATCTCTAGGTGGTGGTTTTAAAGATTTTTTATGTTCACCCCCTATTTGGGGAAGATTCCCGATTTGACCAATATTTTTCAAGGGGTTGAAACCACCAACTAGATCTCCATTTGCCCAGAAGGTATGTGTGAAATTTAGTGCTTTCCTTTTTACAAAACACCAACAGATCCAAGAGAGTCTTTGTGTTGGATACCATGACCAGGTCACCCTGAGGTTGTTTGAAGATCGAAGTTTCACTCCAGCCTAAGAAATCTGGATTTTGAATGTACAAATACATACACCCCGGTAATCTAACATAGCAATGGAAAATGGACCCTTTCAAGATGTATTTCCTATTAAAAATGGGGATATTCCATTGCTATGTTAGTTTACCAGAGGGTAGACTACCCAGATGCTTAGGTGATCAGGACAAATACCGACCTTGTTTTTTTTGAACAGGGGTGATGAATATATTGAATATGGCCGGGATAATGATTATTACAGGTATTGAAACTGTCCCTATTGAGGTTGTAAGTCTGTTGTGTCCAACTGATCTTAATGCTTCAACTGGCTTCAGTAAGACTGGAAAAGTCTGGTGACATTTTATGACATCCAAAGAAATGCCCTAATTTGATCCATAGGACGCGTATATCTATCTACATTTACCATCAAAAATCAAGCAAATGTAGGTAAATATGCCATACATTTTGATCGTATCGAGAATCCTTGATCCACCCAAAAGACCAACCACCTTTGTGTAGTTGGCTTGACTTCCAGGTTGCTTTACAAACAAAAGAAACAAAAACGCCAAGTTTTACCTCTCATTTCGACTCGTTGTTTTCATCATAACACCTCATGTTTTTTTTTTTGAGGGACCATGCCTTGAATGTGGAACAGTAGGAGGAAAGAAACAGAGATGTGCTAAGAAGAACTATCGCTACCTGGATCTTCCAAGTGTGTAAAACTTGTGCCTTTTCAACAAAGAAAATCCTGCCAACCGGCAGAAATTTTACATATCTGGAAGATCCAGGTCCAGGTATATTTATTTAGTGTTTCAAAATGGTTAAAGCCCCAAACTCAACCTTTTCAGTTTTTTTTCATTGTGGAACTATTATTGTAGGGTTCTTAAGGGGGGGTGTTCAAGGGGAAAGGGTAATTGGGGAACCTTAAGGATTCCTAGGGAAGATTGGGGAACCTTAGGGAACAGTAGGGAAGACTAGGGGAATCACCACCCTAAGAATCCTATTATATTATGATACATTCAACTGTACAGGGTCTTTCAGGCCATTTGAGCCATGCAAACAAACTCAAGTGGGGAGGAAATTTTCATAAACCATGAAATAAAGACCCTATGAAGCAACAAGTATTTCATGAAAAGTAAGTGTTTTTTTTTTCGTGGCTCATTATTACCCATCCCATCCATGGGACTGGTATATGTAGCTACATGAATGGTTGATTTTTATGGTTTTCATGTAGGGAAATATACCAGTCCCATGGATCCTATGGGTTATAGTTTTTTTTTTGATTCTACACAGATGCATCACACAGCATGATGGGTTCGCCTGTGATGTTGCAACCCCTCGCAAGGTCACCATGATGGGTTCGTATTCGATGAAAATTCGTGCCGAAAGCTGCAAAAATACCAACGAGGGGCGTTTGGGCGTTTATTTTTGGGCAAGGTGTTTTCCCTTGAAAACTAAGGAATATCCCATGAAAATTGATGGTTGGAAGGTTTTCAAGGGATATGTTTTAGGTGTCACGTTCTCCAAGGGGCCGTGCGTTTCAAAACATTGTCATCCAGAGTTTGGAATGCACACTGGCAGAAACTGTGGGTGTTTTATGGTTTTTTGATGTTTTTCTTCTTAGACTTGTTCGAATTAGACGCTAAACTTCTGTAAGGGTCATCAAAAAATGCTAGTTTTGTACGTTTCGCCACAGCGGCAAGCATTTTTTGGACAGCACTTTTTCGGGGCAAAAGTTTCGAAGGCTACCTGCGCAACTTTTTACAGGCTTGACCCAAACTTGTGAACAAATCAATGCCAACATCCCCCCCACCCCAACCCAGCATCTTGCGTAGCATCCAACATGTGTGCAAGTGCAAGGAACGTTAACATCCCCCCCACCCCAACCCAGCATCTTGCGTA
>DF242455.1:53427-66815 GCA_000507305.1 Breviolum minutum Mf 1.05b.01 | reverse complement strand
GTGCCACTCTTCAGGGGGTGCCTTTCGGTGGGATGATGGTAGGTAAATCTATATACCCCTCCCAGAAAACTACAGTAACATGCCAATAAAGCATGGGGAATTTTCCAGTGTCATGGGTGGTTTTCAGGGGTGTATGTTTACAGCCCTAAAAAGTTTTAACATGAAAACAAACCCCTTGACATTGTGCTTAGTATCATTGTTTTACCATTTCCTACCCCAAACAAATTTGGGAGTTTGCTTTTTTTTTTGTGTGTTTTTTTCATTTTTTGAAGCAAAAACACATTCACAGGGTCCAACTCATTCATTTTCTCCAACTCATTCATTTTCTGGGGGGCCCTGTAACTGGCTGATCCAACCTTCTTGACCCATCGTCCCCATCAGCTCTTGCAGGGTTGAAAAAACGCATGCTCCCGTTCTTTTTTTGTTTAAAACCCGGGACAATTCGCAGGATTCATTCCCATGGGATCCATGGGACTGGTATATTTACCTACATTTACCCTAATAAAATCAATTCAAAAAAGTAGGTAACTTGGAACATCTCCAGATACCCTTATATTAGAGTTGTCCTTTCATTTTGGGGTGTAAAACTTCTCCACTGAACCCATGAGGTTTCCACCTCCGCCACGCTTCCAGGGACCACCTGGAGGAGAGCCACCTGCCAGTGCAGGGGCTCCACCTGGTGGAGCTCCACCTGAGGTGAACGGGTCAAGGGGTGAAGCGGAAGGACCCCATTTTTTTTGAGGAATCAGACAATAGAAATTTGTAAGGATCAACACATCAAACCCAACGGTTTTTTGAGGATTTTTTTTTGGGGGAATTTTGGATGATACCACCAACTCATTTTTAAGTATGTTTTTTTGGAAAACGGACCATGAAAATGAAAGGGATGAAAGGGATTCAATCGGGGCACCCCGATTGAATCCCAAACCACCCCGATTGAATCCCAAACCACAAACCCAAACCACTATTTGGCATTGCAGTGTTGACAAAAATTGGTGTAATCCCACAGGTCGCACCATTGGCTCTTCACTTTTGTTTCCCCTCACGTGGGTGAATTTCCAACCTAGGAGCCTTTTGGTGGCCCCCACGTCATCTGGAAATACCCTCCCGAGGTTTAACAGCCCGCCCCTGAAAAGGTATCTTCCTTATAGGACAGGATCGTCTTCCAACCACTATTTTTCAAGGGCTATGTTAAATTAAACTTCAGGGGTGTAAGCCTCTATTTCCTGATCCTTGGGATGAGGAGCTATTTGAAGCCTGCTGATTTTGGAACGTCCAAACACGGCTAGAAAATATACTGAGGAATCCAAGGTTTTTTCGGTTGTGTTGTTGAAGATTTGAGAAAAAGGAGTGGCGGTATACTGCAGTAACAGTCACCACCAGAATTAGATATGACATTTTTAGGCTCGGGAATCTCAACCTAAACATTCGTTTGTGACTGGCATCCTGGGGTAGATCCAAGGTATACTAAGTTTGGCATGAGTGTTTGTTTTTGATGCTGATTAAGGTTGGTTTGGTATAGAGTTGGCCGGGGTGATCTCAATCAATGGCTCCATCTTCTCATGTTGCAACGGAAAATAATTGTAGACCGGGAATTCCAAAGTATCTTTACAGTGACAAGAGAAATCAGTTGCAGTTGGGAACTTCATTTATCCACTTGATGAAGTGCTGGAAACGATTTTGGGCGGATCCTTCAAAGGCTTCGCTTGTCAGTTGGATTGTGTTTCTATTAGTTTTTTTTCTTTATCGAATAAGAGGTTGTTGTTGTTGTTGTTGTTGTTGTTGTTGTTGTAATTGTATTTGTAATTGTAGTAAAGGGGGATCAGCGTTTATCATTCATTCATCTTCCCCAGACATGACCTTTGAACATGAATGATCTTGAGTAGGTACCTTAATATCCAGTGCTATCCTACTAGAAATCAAAAATCAACATTTTGTTTTGTAGACGTTTTTTTGGAAGGCCCTCATTTTGAGACACATCCTACATCTTTTATGTGTATTTTCTTGAGCAATGACCAAACCTCTGGTTATATATATTTGCGATATATCTATATGTCAGGGATGACTTCCTATTCAGTTATACCGGGATTATTTTAAACCATTGTAAGGATCCCTAAAAACAACCAAGCAGTATCCATCCCCCTCATCACCAGGCCACTGGCTTGCCACAAATACCTGGAGGCGGTGCCCTTTTCGGTGGTTTAACATATCAAGAAGCTGGAATATAGATGTATCATATTGATACATATGTATATATATACATATATGCATATCATATATACATAATATGTATATATTTACAAGTCATACCTAGGCCAACTATAACGACCACACCGCCGACTTCATTTTAGATGTGCCACAGAGTAAGTGAAGCCGACTCCAAGAAGGCTCTGAAGATTTGGGTGGGTAAACTATTATAGTTTACCCAGATATGTACATATATAACATATATATATATGTATATATCCCTCTCCCGGCAGTGGAACATGGAAAATGGCTCGGCTAAGTTCTGGATCCCGTGTATACTAAAAATGTGGCATAATCCCAATGGTGACTCTGTGACTGCTTGGCGGAGCATCCCAATAGATATATTATGTACCAATGACCCCTGTTTTGATTGGAAAAGGCCTTCTTTTGGAGGGTTGAAGCCCGCAAAATACTGGACAAACAGGTTCCATGTATATATATATATATTTATTTACATACACACATATACACAAGAATAGAATGGGAAATTGGGTCGGGTGAGTCGGGTGTGTCTTTCCTTGCAATTACTTGAATCACTTCCAACATTTTTTTCAGAGGGATATTCACTCTTTCACATACATATACACGTACATGTTTATGTATGCATGTATAGATTGAAGGTTGGCGAAATATTAAAGTTACACCTGATTTGTTTGCAAATATGACATATATTTATATACGCATATATATACTGTACATACACAGTATATACATATATGGTATGTCTATACATATACATCTTCCATTCCGTCTCTTGGAGGCCGAGTTACAGCAGTGCCAGCCTATCCAGGTTCCATTCGATGGGCTTTGATGTTGGGAGGTTTTTTTTGATCCGATAAAAACAAGGTATCCAAAATATAATACTACTGTAAATTTGAACGCTTTGGTGGGTGAAATCATGGAATGGAAATGGGAAAGCTATTTTTTGAATCATGTCCGATCATCTGAGTGGTGTTCTTGGGGCAGATGTAAAGAGTCTCAAATTATAAAGATGTTAATTCTGAGCAAATTTTGTATGAGAGATGCTCAGACTCTTTTAGGGGTTTGCAGGTATGTGAAATCACTGCAAATTCCTAGCTTGTGTGTTCGGAACACAAATCTGAGTATAAACTCTGCCCTTCAAAGACCTCCTTTGAGAGTTCTCCAAGACTCCTTTTGTTTGTTTTTGGGAAAGCAGTAAGTTTCAGGCGAACACCTATAGTAGACAGGTATTGCTGTATTCCCTTAATGGGATGGTTGAAAGTTGAAATGAACAATTCCCAACCAGTCTTGGTAAGTTAGTCATAACCTGTGGCAAAAGCATGTACAACCTTGCTAACCACAGTCATGAGTCATGGCTGTTTATGACTATGTGACTATGGACTATGGAGAACTGGAACTATCCCTGACCATACCTGCCAACCCCAACAACATCTCACCCCTTTGCAGGACAACCGACGCTTGGCTCTTTAGGAAGATTCGCGGGACAAAATGTGGGTCGTTTCGAAGGGATTCACGTTGGATTGGGGGAAAAAAAACCCTTTTCAATGGAGCACCAAATAAACCCTCAGCAACCGTAGATGATGTTGAATACAGCATGGTTCCGAAAAGTTGCGAAGAAACGTTCCCTGCGTCATACGATCACCACCGGACTCTGCATCTTACATGACTCAAAAGGTCAAGGGTAGGATCGACGACTGAAAGTGACAGGGTTATATAAGCCTACACTGGACTTATTTTCACCCCGCGAACCGACCACACCCCTAAACCTTTACCAACAGTCTACAGCTACAGGGTGCTAAATTTCATAACCCTAGGGGGGAATAAAAAAAAATGGTGGCTAAGTCTGGTAATCATTGGGTAAGATATACGCAAACCTGGATGTCATGTTCAGAGATCGCGTTGCTCAACCATTAGGTCAAGAGTCCAGCAGCTTAAATCTCATGTTGTATTTCATATTGGCAGCAGCTTAAAAGACAACATCTTAAATACTCAACATATGTATATATATATATACACAACATGGGCCATAGTATAGTCAACATAATCAACATAGACAACCTTGATATATAGCTTCAAACTCAAAACATCACAGTGACACAGTTGATTGAGGAAACAGGGGACACATGATCTTGCAACATAAACGAAACCAATGGAACTTCATCTTACAACACCTTGGTAGCTTCAGTATGCGATGGTGATATTGGGAGATTGTCCTGGAGACTACGCTGCACAAGTTCGCACCAAATGTGGTGTGATTTACGATCTGCTTCTGAAATCTGCACGTCCTATTTTGGAATATGGCACCGAAGCAGAGGTGCCTTTGGACACTGAAGCAAATCGGTTTGTGACACTGACACCATTGGATATGCCATACTGAAATTGCCGAAGTGCAGGTTCATGCTTTTCGTGATGCGGCGCTATCAGTGCTGGAACTAATGCATGTGCCAAGCTTAGCCATTGCTATAGGCTGTCGGCGGCGGTCAAATTTTCAACTATGATGGCCACATCACATGTTCACATTTTTCGTGTTTCAGAATGACACACGAGGCCAGATCAAAAACACACTCGGAGATGTTGAAGGACACCTTCAAGCCTACCATCACTGGACGCAGTGGTGGGCGACCTGCGTATTCTCTGTTTCAGATGTACCGATGTATGATCTTGAAACTCGGCCTTCATATAATTTACTGCCAGACTGTCTGCCAGACCTGAACTGCATGAACTGTTAGGGAATTATTTTGTTGACATTTGACCTTAGGAACATGGAGCTGAGAAATTCACACCGATTCACTTCAGCCTTGACCGCAGCACTGCAATTGGCAACTGGTGACAAAGAGATGGGCACCCAGTTCGAGGCAACACATGCACGTCATCATCATTTTGATCAGTTGAGTCGAGTCGAGTCATACTTCTCAATTTGTTTGGACACTTTGACACATTGTGGAGGCTCTTTGTTTGACCGCGAACAAGACTGCAAATACGGACACAGAACAGCGGGGCCCAAGCGGAGCGACTTTTTCCAGAGTACGTGGTAAGCTGGATATACTCGCTATGTATTGTAGGAGGTGGCTGTGGAAGCATCATGGATTCCAGCCGTTTTGGATTTCACTGTGTCTCGACCTCAGCCTCTGTATTTGAATTGTGTCCATATTGTGTCATACTTCCAATGTTCCGCCTCTGTATGTGGATTCCGTCCAGGCTATGATGCAACTGCTCAAGGCAAAGAACTATTCATCGTCGAAGAATATACGACAAGGCCCAGACTTTGCTTTACTTTGTCAGTTTGTTTGTAGTTAGTAATTATCATCCTTGTCGCCAGGGCAGAAGATGCTTTTGCGAACTTTCGGGCCTGCATTTCCAAACAGCAGGACGAAGAGGCTGATCCAATGTCAGTTGCACAAATGACCACCGAAGCACGAGTGCTGCCAATTGTATGTATGGGAAAGGGTTCCTTTGCCGCATTTGATGTAATATTGAAGTTTGAACTAAAGTTTAGTTCAAATTTCAAAGTTCATATTGTTCAACTATTGTATTGAAGAAGTACATGTGATAATCAATCTGATGGAATCGAATATGAATTTATTGTCCAGTGTTCAGCCCAGCACAACACAACAGCAGTTTTTTTTTTCCACTCAGGCTTCACCAGCTTTGTACATAAAGCCGATGCGCTCATGTACGTTTTGGGTCTGGAGACAACTGTTTCCGATCGTCAGCTTGACCTGGTGCGTTACGGTGAGAGGGTGATATCGTGCCTGTCAGACCAGGGACCCTCAGCAACACTTATCGACACACTCACTCAGTCACCTATAACAAAACTTAAACAATCGCAAATGAACGAAGCTAAGGAGTTGAGATCAAACTGGCCGATACAATGCGAGTTGACATGAAGAAGCTTTCTCACGATGTTTCCCTGGAACTCCTTCAATTTGCTGAACCAGAAAATGCGATTGGCGATGGTGAATCACCATCTATTCCAGCTCTACAAAACGATGGTGAGCCTGAGTCTGATACACAGTGGCCTTCTTTGCGTACCCATATCAGTTGCAAGCTTCTTAGCTTACTGTGTGTACTTTGATATCAGTTGTACATTGTGTGGCTTACTAATTCTGATTATTGAATCATTGATGACTTTTCATACGTCTTTTATCGCTACCAGTTACCAGTGTTGTTTTAACCAATGCCGCTACCTCGCGATAAGGCAATCGGAATCCATGTCCATGATCTTGGAAGATGATGTGCTGGATGTCCCGAATCAAGTCATCAGTCCTCAAGCAGGCACAATGTGCGCTTTGGGGCAACCAGGTCATCAGGAACTGGGCCATGAAGATGACAATCTACTTATCTCGAAACTGTTTCCCAACAGTATCAAAGTATCTGGTGTCAAGCACATATGTGACAATCTTCTGGGATCAGTCTTGAACAGCTTACCACAGTTACCCTGTTTGCACATCTTCAGTTAAGATTTTTTTGTTCTGTCATGATGTCATGGTCATGGTCAAAGTCTGAGTCAGAGCCTTTGATCATCTTTGATCGTTAATCCAAGAATCCAAGGTGGTCGGGACTGCTACCGAAGTTGCAATCACTTGATCACCTTCTGTCCCACGTCACCTGGCGGGAGAGATTTGTGGCCGTTTGCCTCAAAAACAAAACGATGGCAGAGCGCAACCAAATCCTCAACTGGAATGCTGATCATCTCCGGGGGCTTCGATGGCAGGTTATTGCAAGTTTCTGCAAAGAAGACCCTTTGCTTAGCTGGAAAAAAAAACATACGTTTTCTCTTGACATCTACGGACCACCATGCAGTGTATCATACCCAGTGCCTTCATCTATAGTCGAATAATTATCGACTGCTACTACTGTTAACTGTTACTATTACTGTTTCTGTTACATTACATCAACGGATCCATTCCATCTACCGTAGATCATCTCAGGTGATGCCTTTGGAGAAACTATTGCGGGATTCCTGGAACACCAACAAATATTTGCAGGGATCTGACGACCCCAAGCGACCATTCCTAGTTGAAGAGTGCTCAAAAGCACATTTGCAGAGGATACGTGATCTGATGAAAGACGATTATGCTTGGGCATCAATTGGGATGATTGCACTACTTGCAAACGAGTCAGACCTTATTGGATCTTGGGGCGAGGGTTGTCCCTGCCACAACCCGGCCTCAGCCGCAGATACAAGGGATGCCAAGCAAGCCGCCAAGCTCTGCCCCTTCAAATGTTGCCGGGCGCCTGAGCTTGCTGTCGGTAAAGGACTACAAGCCCTTTGTCAAAAGATGACCCGTCACAAAGGGGCCTTCAACGAACTGCTAGTCAAAGCGCCAACATCAAAACGAGCTGAGTTGAGTTCTGCCTGGAATACTGCATGCTCCAAACTCTTCGGATACTCAACTAGTTCAGTTCAGGTGTGTTTCTTTTAATTTCGCATTGCATGAGCCAGCAAGCAACGTAAAGCAATATAGCAAAACAATATAAAACAATACATACACGTACCACACTCAATCAGTTGCTGTCAATGATGCGGTCCAAGATTCCAAGCGTTTCGCATCTCAGGCCAAATATCCAGCAAGCTCGGATATTGGAATGAGATTCCATGGCTTCTATGTGTGTACCTTAGTTGGGTGTGCATTGAACAATGGGAGCAAACCTCCAACAAAACATTGGAACAAATCGTAGCAGTGGCAGTAGTAGCAGTATCTGTAGCAGTAGTAGTAGTAGTAGTGGTAGTGGTGGTGGTGGTGGTAATGGGGCAGTGGTAGTGGTAGTGGCAGTGGTAGTGGTAGTGGTGGTAGTGGTGGTGGTAGTGGTGGTGGTAGTGGTGGTGGTAGTGGGGCAGTGGTAGTGGTAGTGGTCGTGGTATAGTGGTACTGGTAGTGGTGGTAGTAGTGGTGGTGGTAGTAGTAGTAGTAGCAGNGCAGTAGTATTGGTAGTATTGGTAGTAGTAGTAGTAGTAGTAGTAGTAGTAGTAGTAGTAGTAGTAGTAGTAGTGGTACTAGTAGTACTAGTAGTACTAGTAGTACTAGTAGTACTAGTAGTACTAGTAGTAGTGCAAGCAGCAATGCAACTGAGGCGGGTTAGCGCACCCCAACGATCTGGAGGTGCAACGTGTTGCCGCCCGTTGCCTGTCTTTGTACGATGCCAACCCTGGATCTGCAGAGAGTCTCCACAACCAGTCCCAACGATTTTTGAACCCATGTTGGAAGGGCTTGTCAGGAAATGGCTTTTCCGGGACCAATTCCTCTACACCAGACCCTCCCTTGAGACCGCTTATGGAGTGTTTGGCGACTGGTGACGCAACGCTGGGAGACTTCTTCGACTCATTAAATCTACATGAGCAAATGGGGCCAGATGCAGTTGTCAAGCACAGCTTATTGTATTGGATTTCATCCTTCAGACTGGTACCTTTGAACTTGAACTTTAACCTGTAATGTGTTTTGGGTTGTTTTCCAGGTTTGTTGAGCATTTGAACTAAATTGTGTTTGCAATGCGATTAGTTGAACATATCACGTTTGGAATACTACATGAAAATTCAATAATCAACATCTTCTAGACGAACACACACATTTAGATTTATACAGTGACCTGACAGTGATTTAGTTATTCATTCAAAACATTCAAAAGTGCTGCCTTATCTGAGTATTTGCATTGAAAATTGTTGTTGTTAGTTATGTATTATTTTTATTTTTATCTTTGTTTTAATTGTGCATGGTGCAACTTCATACTTCTATGAATAATGTATTGAAGTTTTCTATGACCTTAGACCTATGCTACGGTTCTTGCGTTCATGACACTTACTTAGGTTCGCGTGGCAGAACGTTCCGTGGAAGGTCGGCATTCCGTGATTCACCGCATACAACGGCGAGCGCCACGCGCGTCAGTGGCATATTTGTCATTGGAGCTCCGGTTCAACCAGCTGCGACGTATGGCTGCGACAAACCCTCAGTGTTTGAAGGCTATGACTAAGCATCTTGAAGGATTGGAGCGTTCAGATGGGGTTCTGAAGGCCATCATGTGACCCGACTCAATTTGTACCTATGTCTGTCAGTGTCAGTCAATTTGTATCTATGTCAGATGTCAGGTTACTTCTAGGAGAGTAGCTTTTTCCGAGGTCACTTCTTGGCTTGCATCAATCAGCCATGGCCTATTTGTCAACACTGTCAGCCCCAGACCTTCTGAAGATGGTGTACAGGGACCATATTGCATTGAAACATTCATGTAAGAAGAGATTGGCATCTGAAATGGCAGAGGCTTCCCATCAGGTGCAACCTTCACGACAAGCGTCCAAACACTTCACTCCAGTGCTTTGCTTGGATACAGATGAAAGACCCCGGACGGTTGATGTATTGTCCAAGATGCTAGTCAGATACTTGGTCACAGTTCCTTGGTTCTTTTAGTTGCCACGGTTGGTGTCATGGTTGCAGGTAACACCTGTTCTTCACTTCTTGTTCTTCTGTTGTTGTTGTTGTTGTTGTTGTTGTTGTTGTTGTTGTTGTTGTTGTTGGTGGTGGTGGTGGTGGTGGTGGCGATGGTGGTGATGTCACGGCTGTGATTCCTTTTTTCCTTTTTTGCTTGGCATTGCATCATGTGAGGTGAGCCACAAAGATGTGTCAAAGGTCTTTTCTTTGGACCTACAGATGCTGAAGCGGTCTGTGGGCACATTGCAACACTTCGGCGAACCTGGACACTTGACATTTCTTTGACATTGTTTTTTTGTTTGACATTTCATTTCTCTGGACACTTGACACTTGACATTCCTTCGTAATTACAATACCGTTTTGCACATCCAGGACATCCAGAACATAGACGACGACTGGTACTTGAAGATGACGCGCTTTCAGATTTCACCGTATGTGCTTATGGAGCTGGTTATCGGTTGGAGACATGTGACACTATGGGTTTTCCAGGCGTGAAGGATGGCCGCGACACTATTGTTTTCTTCAAGCCTGTTGACAACAATATGGCACATTTGACACTTCTTGGATCTGGGACGCAAACAGATTTCGACTTTGTGGTACAGATGTTCTCGGTGGTACACAGCACAGTGAAAGAAGTAAATGGTGTTGTGACTGAACTGGTCCTTGGCCCACCCAGTGGTCCTCCAATGGCCATGAAGCTTTCCAACGTGAACTATTCAGTGCTTTCGAACAAGTTGACAATTTGGTCGGCGGGAAGTACAAGTTACCATGTGTCCACCAGACATGAATTGTAACATGGCATAATTCAGTTCGGATAAATAATTGGTTGATAGTGGATAGTAGATAGTGGTCCTTGTTTTTTTTTCAGTGTGTTGAACACGACGACTGTCTCTGTGACTAGGCCTGAACCAGCTTCCACACTCATGGTTGACATGGCTATTGCTGGCGCCTTTCCAGGGTGTGATCCAGAGAAAGGATTTTACATTAATCCTGAACAGGAATATTTGGAGCTGGATCATTTGCTGGCAAAGAAGATGGCCTTCTGATACTTGATCTAGTATCTTTTCGACTGGACTGGACTTGACTTGACTTGATTTTCTTTTCTTTCATGAAACGTGTACCATGTATCTATTTATTTGGGTGAGTCGTCTAGTCATATTTAGTTGTGCTTTTGCAAGGTGACGTCACATGAAGATGCGATGGACACGTTCATTCTGACTTTGCGTGGTCGGGACAGTCTGGTTGTTGATCAACATTACCGTGATCCAGCTCGATTAATACACTTCCGATTGCATAATGTGTCCAGCAAGTCTGATTGCTTTGACTTGGTACCGTTTGAGGCTATGTTGGAGCTTGCACGAAGGGGTTGGACATATGAGCACAGGAAGATGTCAAGGAAGTTGCAACCAGTGCTGCCTGATGGAAGTGTTCCCAAAGTGTGGTTTTACCATTCAAACGTTTGCAAATATTATCTACGAGCCCTTCTCAACGCTGACAAGCTGTTCAGTTTGGGCTTGAAAGAAATTCATCACTTCCAGCCATCAACCTATTACAAAACATTGCTTTTGATGATGCAGCATCCGGAACGGCTGAATGATGTGAAGCCCTGGCAGAACAGGGCATTCTATGTGCTGTTGCAACAGCAGACCAGAAAATGCAAGTCTGAAGACAAGAAGGTTGACGCCGACGCTACTATGAAGTTGGAGATCGAACACACAGGAGTTCGTACAGGCTGGCGACGGGAACAGGAACAACAACAACCAAACAAACCACACACTTCTATACACACAAGACATATCAATATGTTGGCACAAACTAACCACATAAAAATATCCAATAATTCAATAATTTTGGAATATAACTTCCGAATGGACCCCTACACTTGACTTGAGATATCACAATGATCGTTTGGGCTCTGTTGTTCATGCACCACATGGTCGACGATTGTCTTAGGCAGTGGTCATGGTCGTGGTCGTGGTCGTGGTAGGGCCCGTGCGTCGGGGCCCTTTGGCAATGAACAAGGATGCAACATGAACTTCGACAATGATTCTGAACATCATGATTTGGCCTTGGCCTTGGACGAGCCAAATTCTGACCATCATGATTCGGAGAGCAACACGGACGCAGATTCAGCTCCAGATGAGTTAGACATAGAGCCGGATGAGTTAGCGGAGCACGACAATGCAACTGCAACACGCAGTTCATCTGCCAGGCTTCATCACATGAGTCAGGGCAACGTAGCTGTAGCTAGCAGTTCATCTGCCAGGAGTCGGAGGGTTGGAAGCAGACGTGGAGGGCCGGTTTCAAGTGTGTTTAATCTGACAACAGTGTGGGCTGGATCGGTTGCAGTTGTGAGACGTGAAGACACACCAGTTCCATGCTTGATTTCAGTATGTTTTTTTTCCATGTCGCCAGGATTGTGTTGAAGTGCTTGTGTATGTTGTGCCCTAATCACAACTATCACTGCTGAGTTGAGGTACCTTCGTGGTATGTATCCTGTCCGCTTCATCACACGCATCGCAGTTGCACCAAGAGTATGAGTGAAGACCCGAACGACCAGAACAGCGGCAATAAAGTGGTTCGACGTTTGCTTCATTGGGTGGCACAGGGTCACTTGGACTAAATTGCATTGCACTGCACACTGCATACGTATTAAATTTCAGTTCCAAGTTCCAAGTTGTTTTAGAAATTTCAATTTTCCTGGAAGTAGTGTTAACAGTAGTAGTATTGATTGTTCAATTAATGATTTGTGCTGTACCGTCCACACTTGAGGTTTCAACCTGATTCAAGCACCTGGCGAAAGTGCAGAGAACTTGCGCAAGCGTCATCTCGGGACAATTGCATCTTGGTTTCATTTAGGCCGAGATACATTAAGCTTCACAGTCCAGCCAGTCAACTGAGACCATTAAGGCCTTTCCAGACGATGGTGAGCTCGCTTCCCAAGAAGAGCTTCAAAATGCAATCCTTTTTCAGCTACAAGCACGGGGGATGAGCTGAAGTGGCTGGATATGTGGTGGGTTGACTGACTGGTTTGTTTGTCTGTTTAACATCCGGTACTGCATCCACATTCAGTTCATACGTACAGAGAGTACACAATACACACTACTACACTACACAGTATGGAATTCCTGAAATCATATTGATATGTGACATGATCAAAACAAAACCATAAACTTATCTTTTTCAGTTCAATGGTTTGCGAACTTATGAACAGTGTGCATGTGGAACTGGCACGTGGGGTAGCAAAACTCCTGCAGCACGCGGAACATCTGCTGTTTGAAGAAGGAGTCAACTGTGTGAAAAAAGAAACTCGCCATTCGTCATGCATTCACCTTTGCCACTTGTGGATGGAGACTCAAAATCAACCATTAGAGTTTAGAGATTCAGACTTGTCACATGAACCACTGAACCACATGAATTTCTCTAAGCAGTTTGTGCTCTGGGATTCGAAAAAAAACAAACACTAGAGCCACTAGAGTACTGGAGTACTAGAGAAATAAAAAAATATTTCTCTAAGGGGTTTTTGCTCTGGGATTTGAAAACAAAAACCTTAGAGAAATAGAAAAAAATATTTCTCTAAGGAGTTTGTGCTCTGGGATTCGAAAAAAAATCCTTAGAGAAATAAAAAAAAAATTTTTCTAAGGAGTTTGTGCTCTGGGATTCGAAAAAAAATCATTAGAAAAATATTTCTCTAAGGGGTTTGTGCTCTGGGATTACGAAAAAAATCCTTACAGAAAT
>DF242455.1:12031-43195 GCA_000507305.1 Breviolum minutum Mf 1.05b.01 | reverse complement strand
TGTGTGTCCTTGTTTACTATACACATGTACTGCAGTTTGCAATATGACTGACAATACCGAATTATTTTAATTATTATTATTGATTAATTATTATTAAAGTTGTTGTTTCCAATTCTGAGTTAGTTCTGAGTTCTGAAGTTCCGACCCTGAATATTATGTCTGAAATCTGACAACAAACAAAACAAATGCTAAGGGCTGAAGTCAATGAAGTGCTCATTGAAGCTGCTACAGCTTTTGTCGACGCACCAGATAAAATCATCAAGGTGAAGGCATCGGCAGCAAGTGACACAAAGGCATCTACAAAAGCAAGTGACGCGAAGGCATCTACAACAGCAGGTGACGTGCAGACAACGGCAGCCAGTGGAAAACAACAGACAGAGACGGAGGCGGAGCTGCCGCAAACTCCACAACTTCAGGAGGAGAAGAATCAGAATGCGCAAAAGGAAGAACAGAATCAGAAGGCACAAGAGGATGAGAATGTTCAGAATGAGACGGGTAACCAGGAGAATGAGACATGTGAGATTCCCGTGCTCACAGGGGAAGGCGAAGAAGCAGAAGAGGATGGTGATTTTGAGGATGATCCTATCCTAGAGGATGTTGAAGACACAGTTGAGGCAATGGATGAACTTGAGAAGACTGAAGATGAAAGAGATAAAGCTTCACCATTGAAATCACAGAAGGCCTTGGAATTGGCAACAACAGAGTCTCGAACTCGCTCTGGCCATGTATTCCCATACCCGGAGGTTGCACAACATGACGGTGAATGCCAAACCGATGGCCAAGACAAGCCCAATGATGCTGCCCAAGGACATGGCGATGGGCTCAAGGAGACGATGGAAATCGACGTGGCCACGGAGGAGAACAAGGACAGTGAGGACCGTGAGGAGAACAAGGACAGTAAGGAGAACAAAGACATTGAGGAGAACAAGGACAGTAAGGAGAACAAAGACATTGAGGAGAACAAGGACAGTAAGGACAAAGAGGATGAGGAGAACAAGGACAGTAAGGAGAACAAGGAGAAAGACGACAATGGCATTGACAACAAGGAGTTGAGTGGCAGTGCAACGCAGGAGACACAAGCAGCATCAACACCACTTCAAGATCCTACGAGTACTACAAGGCAGTTGGTGAATGTGAGGCTCCACCGCAAGGATACCGCACCAACCATTTCCCAATTCTTCGTCAAAGGAGCCAACCAGGAGAAGCAGCCGCCATCACAACCAGAGAAGTCACCAGCACAAGTGGCAGCAGAGGCCTCTGCTGCATTGGCAAAGTCGATCGGGAGGACCAGGAAGAAGATGGAGAGCGCAAAGTCGGACAAGTTGGACAAAACCAGCAAGAAGGACAAAGCCGATAAAGAGAAGACCAAAAAAGATAAGAAAGAGAAAAAAGAGAAAAAGGACGACAAGAAAAGCAAAAAGGACAAGAATGATAAGAAGGAGAAAAAGGAGCCTAAATCTCGCAAGCGTTCCTTTGATGACCAAATGAGTTTGGCTGACTTTGCAGCAACAGAGAAGCCGAAGAAACAGAAGAAAGGAGCCCAGGAAGCAGACATCCATGCGTCCAAATCCAAGGCCAAAGCAGCCACACCAAAGCAAGAGGCTGGACGCGGACGTGGGCGTGGACGCGGACGTGGACGTGGCACAGAGAAGGCAGCTAGCTGTCAATTGACTTTATTTAATTCAAGTTATTTTTTCAAAAGAAAAAAACATCATGAATCATGCGACTCCAAACCCAAAGTCATATGATTGATTTGATTTACTCTCAATCTCCATCTCCATCTTAATTTATTTTATCTTGGTTTAGTTTTTGTTTCATTGAATTATGTATTTGCCAGCTGCCTGACTCAGGATGAAATCAAATGGCAGCCGCTTGTTGCTTCCAAAGTGCAGTTCATGAGGGTTTGAACAGCAATGGAGCGATGAAGCACTAGTGATGGTCAGCGGCGGATCGGATGTTTCATTTTCATTTTCCTATTTTGTTTTTGTGGAGTTGTACAATTCAATTCCATTTGATGTTTCGGTTTGTGAACAGTGATTTGGTCGGACTCACGACTGGATGCACAGGCAAACCTTGATTAGCTGACCGAAATTGACATTTGAAACTTGCAACTTAGCAGTCACAGCACTGCACTGTGGGCCAAAAACCTAGTGGCAAGACCACTGCACATGAGGAACGGGCCGGGAAAAAAGGTATTGTATTGCAGCAGCAGCATTCCAGCATTGCATCAGTGCATCATATTCATATGATTCATATGTAATTAATTTATGCCTTTTGGACTGTGACTTGACATTAATTGATTCCAATTAGATTCCATATGGGCCATATGGTGCTGACAAGCTGTTTTCAAATCTGTTTTGGGATCATACATGTCAGTTGTCGGGGTGTGTTTGTGATCATCCCCCATTCTTAGCCCGCAAAAATAAATATTCCCGGCGCTCTCGACCCTAGGGTTATGAAATTTAGCACTACAGGGGTTCCTTTCATAAAAGACTTGGGAGAATTGCATGGGTGTGCTCTCCGGGTTCTATTGTACCTGTCTTTGAATGAAATATAACCCCCCCCCTAACATATCACCAACTTTGGATTTATCCATTCATTGCGCTCCAAGAAATTGACAGAAATGTCTACCAACCAACCTCCCTAAAACTAACAGTTCGCCCCTGAAAAGTAGGCAAAATCGTAAAAATCGCCCCCCTCTAAAGGGCAGCCGGTCGATCCATGATTTTGTTTTCACTCCCTGGTGTCCTAAGGAAGCCAGGAGTGGCGACTTCGCAGAAGGCCGAAACGGGGTTTGTTTTGGGAGGTTTTTTTTCCCTTAGAAGAGAGACACACAGATTGGTTGGCCTGAACTTGGAAGGTAGTTGGTAGTTTTTTTTCAGTTGATGGACTAAAAAACACACGATATATATATATATGCAAAAATATCTGTATGTACATATATACATATCATGGAATTCAGACATGGTATAATTCAGCCAATTCTGTCTTATGTATATTTGTTTTCATTGGAGGCACTGATTTTTGTATATTCATTGCGTCAAAAATTTAATTGCGAAGGTTTATGATATGTGATTCTAGATGCTATATTAGTATCCAAGATGTTTTTCAAAATAGCTTTTAGCGAGCATCTTTTTGATTTCAAACTTTGTTAAAAGGGTCCGTTGTTCTGGTCCATGATGTTATCGAATCATTTTTCAACTTCCCTAAACACACAAAAAGATCCCCTGGCTTCTTCAACTAGAAATGCTGATCTGTCGTTTCAAAGATTTTTTTACCACCCCCCAACCTTGGGGAGAGACGATCAAATTTGACGGTTGCATATTTTTTTCGGATGGGTAGCTCAACCACCAACCGGTGATGATTGCACCGGTTGCTTTCGAATCAAGGCTCCTCCTGCTCCACCCGCACCAGTGCGACGGAAATACGAGGTGCGGAGTTTCGATCGGGTAGTTGTAGGGCCTTGCCAAAAAAGGGGGTTTATACATGTATATATAAGGACAAACACTTAAACCCTACATTAACCAGTTGCATGGCCATGGAATACGCACTTGTTGGCGAATATGTTTTATGAATCGATTTTCAACATTGTTCAGAGGCCTCTTTAAGAAGGAGCAAAAGTGAAGAAGAGCATGCAGCAGTTTCCCAGGATGCTAGGACATGTAGGTATAGGTCTGTATACGGCAAGTGTTGTAACATTATCATATTTCAGATCGACCGAAATTAAATTACATATGAACTGTTTAGAGGTGTCATGGTGTTTTGTGGTTTCAAAAAACATAACCTGACATGACCATGTCCAAAAAAAGTATGGTCTCTCCAAATTGGATGTTATATATGTATACATACATAAATATAAACATATTTCCCAGAAACAGCAGCGAGCAATGATATTCTGTAAAGTTAGAGACAGAGCCGTCTGAAAAAAACCTAGTGGTGAAATGACGCCAACTGAGCAGTAACCAAAACCTTGGTGATTTAGTTTGCACAGCAAACTACTTGGCTATGTGGGGATTCTAATAGTCCTTTATAGTAGGAATCGTTATACAATCATTTTTATCGAATGTCACTGGACATCAAAGAGCTGACCTCATCTACTAATTTCAAGGAGTGGGGAATGATAGCAGTCGCAGTAAAAAGAGGATGTGACCAAGAAGCAGAAATGAACCCATGGCAAAAACCTCCAAAGTTGGTATATACCTCCCCTCCAAGTAGCAGTGGGCATGGATCCAGAAGGGCTTCACTTTTCAAATTGTGGGGACATATAAATCCACATATGTTGACTCAAAACTATGCTCACAACGAGCATTGTTTATTGAAGAAAATAGATGAACATAGCCCATGCTTCACTGCTACTTTACCAGGTGTCCAACCAACTTCTGATTCTGTAAAGTGACGATATGATTCTTCCGCAACTTACACAACATTCAAATTAAACGCAAATTCAGTATCTTCTTACGTAACACAAGCAACTTTTTTTCTGTGAATCACTAGGTTGCTGGTGTCTTTTTTTAAAGAAAATTCCATGAGACCTAGGCCTTGGGCTTTGGCCGTGATCCACGGTGCCATCCGCCATCCGGGGAAGGGGATGAGCTGACCTGAAACGAACAGCAGCAGCAGCAAAAGCACCTGAAAAGATGCCTTTTTTTGAAGGGAAAATCATGTTCAAGGCCTACTTCTCACAGATTCTTATTGTTTTTTTTTGAGGGAAAAGTCTTGTGTGTTTTTTCCTTGAACTCTTGTGGATAAAATATTTAGATTTTGCACCCATGGCCCATGATGTAAAGTGGGGATCTATATATAAACCTTTCGTTGTGTTATCAGCAAAGACATTTTCTGGATGAATATTGATGTGAATATCTGGATCCACGCCCAAGCCAGCCCAAGGGTAAAGGATCGAATATAATTACCTGGAGGAAGCAACTGGAGGAATCAACCGACGTGGGGATTTGCGATTTGCTGTTGGCTTTTTTCAAGCTCCTTGTGGTGATGCTATTTTTTTCTTAAATCCGTTGGGGATACGGATTCTGGAATGATTTCGACGTTTTTGGCCACTTTTACAGTGAGTTGAAACATTCCCATGATTTCAAACACAGAAGATTTGTGAAGCAACTTCCGTTTAGGGAGATCATCCAAAACGGTCATCAATTTTCTCATAGAAGTATTTTTCGGGTGTGTAATCATGTAAGCTTTAGATATGTTTGTTATCCATATCAATCTTTTTCCTTTGTATCTTTATATGTTTCCGTATTTTCACCTTGGATGTGGGTGACGAACCCCTCTTGATGGAAGGTGCCTGAAGGGTGATTTGAGGAAAACCTTGCTTCCCCACATCTACTATGCGGAATGCTAAGAGCTGTTTGGAGATCCGACCTTTTTTCAAAAGAGATCTATGCTTGACAGGTTCTTGATGACTTGTAAGCAGTAGAATGATGCATTACAGTACATTTTTGGATCCCAAACCCCCCAAAAAATGAAACTCCAGGTCATGTCATTCAGAATTCTTGGAGTTTGACATATCTTTCAACAAAGAAATTCATAACCAACTCCCAACATTTTTGCCCCTTCAGATATTCCGTTTGGTGCGGAATTTTGCAGCAACAAAAAATCGGTGACCAGGTACCATGCACCAAACCTCGGGGGCAACTTGGGTCTGGGTGCAGCGTCAGGAGATCCCAGATTTTGGCAGGTGGTGATCAGTTTACCCCCGGCTGATTGGGTTATAATAGGGGATTATACTACTCAGTTAAATAGGGATTACCTACGTGTCGGTTTCAAACATTTTTCTTTATGTTCACCCCGAAAATACTTGGAAGAAAATCACCCAATTTTGATGGTTGCATATTTTTTCAGATGGGTGGTTCAACCACCAAGCAGTTATTTCTTAATCACTTTTAAACCACCGGTATGATGGGGATGTCACCAGGGTTTTGATCACAGGTGAAGCGGTGAAGTCATGGTAACTACCATCCAAACCTTTGGTACCAGGGAACGAGAAAAACCATATCCCACCGAAGCGGGTCCCAGCCGGAAAATCATCGACTCAAAGAAAAGTGCCGGCAGGGAATATGGGACAGTTTTCAAAGGAGAGTAAGTTTTGTTCATCGAAAAAATGGCTCAAAATGATGAATTTGGAATTTTCCCCTAAGAAATGAATCTTACAATGATTGAATTCGATCCATTGTTTTGGGTGTTTTGTCCAAAGAACTGGCACTCTACTGTTAGACTGGATGTTTGGTCACCTGCTGAACTCTTTTCCCTAATCTCAGCGTTTGTATCACGCTGTCACAGCCAATACTTGGCCTCAATCTTCTAAGGGACTCAAAGTGTAAACTCGTGAAATCTCAAGTGAATCCAAGGAATTGCAGTATCCCAAGTCCCCCCCTCATGCCGTGGAAAACATGCGAACATGTTAAACAGTTAAGCATCAACTTCATGTTTTACTTGTCCTAGGACCAGGGGCATTTGCATTATACACCTACTACAATATTATATTTATGTATGCATGTGCATTTGGATTCGTTATTGCATATGATCATCAAAATCCAACCAAAATAATCTCTCTCTATAAATACACATGTTTTACACATTCAGATGTCATCTAGACATTTAGATATTCATTTGAAACATCAATCCTTGTACCGATGATTCCAAGGCAACCTGTGTTGGGTGCTACAATGGGTCATGGTCTCATCAAGAGCTCTTCCAACAAGGAGGTGCAACAAGAGTGGCTATAATGTTGTAGTGGTTGTTGTTGTTGTTGTTGTTGTTGTTGTTGTTGTTGTTGTTGTTGTTGTTGTTGTTGTTGTTGTTGTTGTCATGTTGATGTCAAACTGCCTCAATCTAAGTTTTTTTTGTTGTACAAATCGCGGGTCTGACTTTTCGTTTTTTTTTTCAAATACACCATCATCCTGTTTTTTTCAAAATGTGCTCCAGAGAATTCCGCAATAGGCCATTACTAGGAATTCAATAAAGCACACACACACACACACACACCAAACCAATCATAATCTCGTCGATTTTCCAAGAGAATTCGATAGTTATCTAGGTGGTGGTTTCAACGATTTTGTGTTTACACCCCTACTTCGGGAAATGATGCAATTTGACCACTATTTTTCAGATGGGTTGAAACCACCAACTAGTTGTGTGTCCGGTTTCACAAATGGGACAACTTGTGTGAGTTTAGATTCACCCATCAAAAGTGAGCAAAAATACCACGTGAGGCCTTCTTCTTTCCTGCTGCAGTACCTGATTTGCCCAACGTGTTGAGGTGCAACCAAATGGTTCTCGCTTGGTGGCACAACCCCTCAAAACCAACTACACACTGGAGTCAAGTTTTTACTCAAATTCTGATGTCAAGGACCTAATGAAATGCATACATGGGCGGGAACGGTGCATCGTTTTTTCTTGGACAAAGTTTTGTAAAAACTCTTCATGCTTGCGCACAGAGGTCTCAAAGCGAAGCTGCGCTTGGCCCGGAGACCCTGAGATCACGTTTTTCAAGAGATTGTGTTTACAAAAACACATGTTTCTTTAAACACACGCCATAGCCTCCCTTCTCTTCAAACACTTCGGAGGGGTTTTTCACCGCGTTGTATCGGATGCTTTTAACCGATGGATGTGGCACAATCTCTCAGTGGATGGAAAAACCTTCAAAGACCCCAATGTTTTTCCTGATAAATCATCAGGCTTCCCAAGGAAAAGCCCACTTTTTTGAGGGGGTGCGTTTTCAACAGCCCTTTTTAGTTGCTTAAAATTTATGGATTTCCCAACCTCTTGTGGGCAAGCCACCATTGGATCTTTCGGAAAGCAGTTGGAAGCTTCTAAGGTAGCGCGCGTCGAGGCCAGGGGGGTTGAAACATTTTGGGGATGGAGTTCCTTTTTGTTTTGGATTGTTTTGGCTATTGGAGATCATCATCATCATCATGATCATCATCAACATCATCATCAACATCATCATCATCATCATCATCATCATGAACTTCATCATCATCANCATCATCATCATCATCATCATCATCATCATCATCATCATCATCATCATCATGATCATCATCATGATCATCATCAACATCATCATCATCATCATCATCATCATCATCATCATCATCTTCTTCTTCTTCTTTTGTCAAATCAATCAAGATGTTAGAAGACATCCTGGTGAAAGTATCCTCAGCAATTGCTGCTGTTCTAGATACCGATTGTTGCTGTGGTTTGTGCTTCTTGTCGTTGTCGTTGTCGTTGTCGTTGTCGGTGTCGTTGTCGTTGTCGTTGTCGTTGTCGTTGTCGTTGTCGTCGTTGTGGTTGTTGTGGTTGTTGTTGTTGTTGTTGTTGTTGTTGTTGTTGTTGTTGTTGTTGTCGTTGTCGTTGTTGTTGTTGTTGTTGTCGTTCTTGTTCTTGGGTTTGTTCTTGTTCTTCTTCCTACTATTTTCTTAGCCAACTTCACCTATTCTTGAGTCCGCCGTATCGGAGGGGTGCACCTTTTTCACCACATTCAAGACAATCTTAAACCTCTCAGGTATCTGCTTATTTGGGTGTGTCGCACCAAATCTGTTAGTTGGTTGCCTTTTAAATACGAACTGTTTTCCATGTCCAGATATTTAGGAGTCTCTGTTTTGAGATGCCTACTTGCAGGTACAATATATTGCAATTTGCAAGTAGATATTTAACAAACCTTCCTTGGAACAATCGTTTTTGCTAGCCCTCAATCTGATTAGGTTGGGAGAACAAGCTTCTATAGGCCGGTTTATGTTCAGTGGAGTAGGTTGAGCAAACCATTTGAGAAGCAAAAGCACCCTGGTTGTAAAAAGGTAAATTTTTTCTACCTGCTATAACCTTCATTTTCAAGATAGCTTTATCATAAAAATTCCCTATGAAAACCCAACGCGATAAGTTTCAACGATAAGCAACTCGGGCCTTGGGCTTGCTGCAAGGCCCGAGCGAAACGACTCCAAGAGGTGGGGGACCTCGGAATGGGAGGATTGGATTCCCCTCGAAGGTTGAAATAAACCTCTAGATACCCTCATAGACTTTACTGGGGGAAGCAAGTTATGTGCAAATGTACCTGTTTTAATTAATAATAGAACGAAGATATATATGACTAAGATATATATATATATATAGATATTTCTTTTGGTATAAAACCTGCTAAAAGAGGATGGGATTTTGGTACAAACAGGGCCAAAGCACTCACAACCGTCCTGATTCCCACTGTTAGGTGTACTTGTTCACCTTGTCTGCTTTTTGAAATTTCTCAGAAGTTCGCCCCCCTTCTTTTTTGTTACTATTGGTTGAACAAGAAAACAAAACGACGGATGGGTTCATGAAACCGTCATAGAACTACCCGGACCCTCCCATAATCATGGTTCAGTGGAAAATGGGTCCCTGCAATATTGGGTTTCCTTTCATTTAGGGTAATTTTCCACTTCCATGGGAGAAAGGGTAACCTCACAGGTCCCGATGATCAAGGACAACTGCGTCCAGAGTTGTTCCGGAGACCCAGAGCTCCAACCACGACAACTTGCCAGCGCAACGTTGGGGATTTTTGAGATGCTCCCCTGAAGATTAACGGCTGGAACATAATTCCCTGGAGGTGGATGGTTCAGATCATTTTCCTTTCTTTTCATGGGTGATGGCTGTAGGTTCCAGCCGTTAATCTTCCAGGACGTAATTACTGTAGTTGCATAAAAACTTGATTTCCAAGACAGTCCAAAATATGTTTATTACTCTCTAACTGTAATATATATATATATATACACACACACACACACTCCTACATGATTCAAAATTTGGTGGACTGTTAAAGGAGATTATTGTACAAAGAGCAGGTAGATGTGCTGCATGCACAAATCAAACACTACATGTAATTGTATTCAGATATTACATTGGGATGTTCTCCCGCCCAGTAACAACCCGAAAACGAAGGTTATTAGGGATCCCCTTCAAAACATTTATGAATCCTAGCAGTGATTGGCATTCTGGGTGGGCGAGCGCTGCAATATGTACATACAGTTTTCTCATTACTGTTGATGGCTCAGAAATCCTGCACCAGTTGATCTGGTGAAATATCCCGTTATTTACACATTTTTGTACATCCCAGGTGGTTAGCCGGATTTTTTTCATCAACAGTATCATTGGTGAATTGTGAATGTTAAAAAATCACCCAGTTTTGGTGGCTCCCTGATTTGTTTTGGGACACCGAGAAATAAATCTTCGCGTCCGAACACCTTTTTATACTTTAGGTTTTCTATGGATATAAAGAGGTGCAAAAATACTGCCTACATGATAGAGAACATATGATTTTTACAAACATAGATACCTCTATACATGAGCATTAAGTTTGAACATCAATCATCTAGCTTATCCTTTTGTGATTCAGCTGCCTAAACAGGTCAGAAACGCAGTCACCACCATGACTGTTACACATGGATGAAACTGCCCGAGATCAAGTTCATCAAAGGGAAAATGTGGGTATATAGTACCGCAACTATATACACCAAGTACCGACCATGTATGGCTTATATAGATCCAAATAGGGGGGAATAACTCCCCCGGTACCGCGGATTTCGGATGTTATCAAACTCTGCAGATCGTGTAGAGAGACTAGCAACCTAAAGCTGGAAAGTTGAAGTACAGACATTAACAGCACCAACAAAAACACCATGTTTATATTATCCCCACCCTCCAGTGACAAGGCTAAAGGTTTACAGGAATCCCGGGCCTGAAGATGTCGCAACGTGGTGACGATTGCTGCAAGAAATGGTAATCATCAGCATACTTAGTGACTTCAGTAGTTTGAGTATCATTGAAACTGGTTTGGTAAGTGTATTTTCCAACAGAATTTTCGCTTTGAGCGAGGTCAAAAGACATGTGAAATGTGGTGAGAAAGGATCACCTTAGATTGGCTTCATCAACGATGCTCAAAAGATGGCAGCTGTTAAATTAACATAGGTGGCTTGAAAGTGGACCATAAATGTAGATGTATTTCATATGTATCCGTTTTTTAATTTTCAGAGACATGTAAACGTGTGGCAGCGGGTATCCATCTAAGCCTATTTATTATATATATAGTTACTTGATATTGTACGTATATATACTTAGTTACACATGCTTCATTTTTCAATACTGTACCCATCTTTGTAACCTTTTCCCACTCATGCAACTTGCGCCTATCCGGCCCGAGGTCTCCTGCGTATCGCAACTTCCGTCATGCCTTGAATCTGGATGGTGGCAGCTGGGCGGCAGCAGGGAGGCATCAACTCATTGGGGCAGATGCTGGGCCCTGGACCCAACAAAACACATGATAACAAGCGACTGTCCAGGTCCATGGTGGAGGAGTCCAGCACATGAAAGATGTTTGTACTTCATGCACATGCGAAAATATATTCATATAATATATTACGGTGCGGTTCTGTGCATTGCATTGCACTACAGTACAGTAGAGTGCTTTGCAATGCAGTACAGTCCAGCACAGTGACGCGCATTACAGTATGCAATTACTGTACATCCGATCGCATCACATTGCAATACGTTATATAATTATATACATCAGATGGCATCACGTGACATTACATTACATCACACCATAGAAAGAATGAATAAGATGTGATGTGTATATTGGTTTCCTATTGAATTGAAGCAACAAAAACTGTTGGGTTGGTCCAGTCGATTTCCCTGAGTGTTTCCCCAACTATCCCATTTATGTTGTGACATTCGTGGTGTTTTATTCAAACCCCACGGTCCCTAATACAACTAACTGTCAATCTCAGGTGTTTTTTCCACTTCAAAGAAACAGCTGCCCCCCGGGCCAGTGAAGATTGATAAGATTGATGGGTTATCTGCAGATTAGCCCTCTCTAGACTTGGATGATTACTTGGGTTTGGCCATGTAAGGGATGTGTCAAAATGAGGGAATCCCAAAAATATCACGGGGGCGGAAATAGTAGAAAAATCGTTTTTTTTTTTTTCAGAAACACGACCTGCCAAGGTAGTATGAGGATTTTATGGTTTTGAAGATGACATTCCTTTGGGGAGTAGGGATAACTCTGAGGTGTTTTGGGGGGGTGTAACCCTGCACCCACGATTCCTAAAAGGTATTTTTGTTTGGGGCTCCAGGACCTAAACCTCCTTGTATGGCGAATTTTCGTGACATGTTCAGTTTTTTTTTGGAAAGTAGCTGAGTGGTAGCTGGTAACTTGTCAGATATGGCAGATTTTTGGGTGTACTGAGGCAGCGTTTGGGGGTTCCTTATTCAGCAGAATCCAAACAGGAAAGAAAAGTGTGTTGCCTGTTAAGAGACAAACGCATCTTTGAAAAGTTGGTGGTGTCAAATATATATATATTTTTTCTATACCCTGACTTCGGAGAATGATCCAATTTGACGAGCATATTTTTCAGATGGGTTGAAACAAAGCACCAACTAGTTTAAAATGGAGAGAAAAGGATGGCTTGCAACTTGAGAAGGACCTGAAACCGTCCTTTTGAGGAGATTTCTGCTTGATTTTGGATACGAAATCAATATGATTTTTTTTGAGTCCCTCAAAAGATAATTTTTTGGAGGTACCTTCCCTAAACTAGCAGCTCGCACCTGAAAAATGGGCCCAAACGCCCCAAAAGGAAACGATCGTATTCCAACCATCCATTTTCAGGTGCAAAATTGCTGTTAGTTTGAGGGAGGGTACCCAATGTGACCATTTAAAATAAAAATAAGTCTCCAGGTTTCCAGCCACAAAACGACTGTTTTTCAAGAAGAAAATTGTACCCAATGACTTGCGGGTCCACAAAACGACCCAAAGGATGAGATTTTGGGAAGGGATGAATGGCCCATTCTTGGCCCTTCGTGTTTCAACCCCGATATCCTCCAGGACAACGGATGTAACATATCCCAACGAACGGGTCCGAAAACCGGAAAATCATCGACTCAAAAGTGTCAAAAGGGAAAGCCGGATATGTTAGTTCTCAGGAGGGTAAGAACGCAAGCTTTTGAAGCTGCAAATTTGCAGTCGAATGAGCCGGAAGTTTTCTGGGAGAAAGGTTGGAAATGTAGGCAGTTTCTGAAACCACAATTCATCGGACCAATGTCCATCGTTATTCCCAAGTCATAGTGTTGATGGTTCAGAAATCCGCGGAAACCAGGGATGTATATGACAATGTAATTTTGTAGCAACAACTACCAATCAATTGGTTTCATACATTGCCTATCTACCCTGCTGCTCATTGTCATATACGTTCGAGTTTTGCGAGTTTTGTTTTCAGAATCATTGGTGAATTTCACATTCCACTTTGCCATCGTGCCAAGGCCTTCATCACTGAAGCTGGATGCCGAGATTTTGTGGAGAATTTTTGTGAATGGAAATCTGGTTATCTAGGGTCAGCCTGTAGCAGTGGAAGAAAAGGAAACGAGACGTGATGGATTTCAGGTTGGCTACTCATGTACTAATGTCGCTGATTGTGAGTGTTTGTTTATGTTAATCATGGTCCATTTGTTTAAGAAACGTTCCAGGAATATCTCACCCACTTAGTTGAAGTTAATTTTTGTTTGACACTCGTTTATTTTTAGGGCAATTTGAGACATACCCATTTAACTTCTTCTCCTGGAAAATGACACATTCTCCATCGGCTTTCAGCTTCAAAAAAGGGCCGTCCCCCGAATGTTTTGCCAGAAAGCATACAGGCGCAGTGAGACGTTCTTTTGTGAGAGTTTTGCTCAGTTTGGAAACTGAACAACTGGACAGTTTGACAGGAGAGAGTTTTTCGTTTGGCAGGTCTAATTGCACCGCATTACAAAAATAAATCATATATACATCTCTAAACGTTTGCAACTCGGTTGGTATTTGGTGAATCCTCTTTTCGTGCTTGAAGGGGCACATATGGTACATATTTTTTACAATGGATGTATCTGCATATGCACTTAGCAGTGCACAAATCAAAAAGTATATGTGCATAATAGATGATAAATACTTGCAGCCAGGTATAGATGTATTTGCATATGTGCTGATCACCCCGACAATTGGGGAAGATGAACCCATTTTGACTCATATTTTTTAAAAGGGGCTTGAAACCACCAACTAGTTATCTACACATAACATCTCATACTCCATTCTGTCCATTATATGATTTACCCAATGATGCACGAGTCACTTTCCGCTGCAGTTTCCTTGCAATGATTTGGGAAATTTTCACCCTGCACATCGCTGTTTTGTGCGCCAACGCGCATCTTTCCAACAGCTTACATCGAATGTTTCACCTGCACAACTTTGACAGGTACTGGGAGTTGAAAAACAGAAATCAATAGACGCTTCAACCGGTGGAAAGCGCACAAACACGTCACATCACCGACGCTCTACATAGTTTTCACTTGGCTCATGAAATGAACATATCGTGGCATAACATCGATCTGAAGGGAAGCTAGTCTCAGCTTTCACAAGGTGCTTTGAAACGTGCGCTCCGCAGCTTTCGTACTTCTTTGTGCAGATTAATTCTGTTTTAGGCGGACAAGGTTGATATTCTGGACAAAACCTAATGTAGATACGTATTCATGTAGCTACATGTGTATGGGAGTCTCATTTGGTATGTTTGCCAGTGTGATAGTAGAACAGTGCATGATACAGATTGACATAAGCGTAGAGAGGCAAACCTGTGATTCTTGCAATCTAGATCCTGTCGAAACATCAAAAGACAGATATGCCTACACCAGCGAGAACGTAGGGCAACATCTATCTTTGCTGTAGTCGTTTGGAAGCATTCTTGCTGCTTGGTTGCCCCAAGTGGTGACTATTTTTGAACGAAACATATCAGTTATATAGTACTTTCAAGATCACTTTTAGGATCAACAACGACTAACAGCATTTCCTGCAAAGATGCACTCAGGTCCATCTTCTTCTTGGTGTTATCACTTCGATTTGAACCATTGTTTTTGGTCTTAAATTCCCAGCAAGTCTTCGGTCAGAATTGGGTCATTTCCATGGTATTTGAACATCATGAATTTTGAAACATCCCGAAATTCTACTGTTGATGGAAGAAATCCTGCGCCACCTGGGATGTATAAAACCCTGTAAATATTGGTAGATAAGCGAAGAACCTCAATTGGTGAAAGCCGGATTTCGGAACCACCAACAGTAGTATATACATTTTGTCATGAGGAAATGGTGAAGAAAGAATTCTACTTTACACCTTCAATGCCATCAATTTTTCGCCTTCAAAAAAGAATGCTCTGCAGACTCTGCAGCTATACGAAAAAGATAGCCACTTGAGAACCCCAATCTCGGCTATTTTCGGGATTCAAACGGCCGACCGAAAACGGTCTTCCACTTCAGGCGTGAGTTAGATCTTTAAATTACACTCAGATTACTGTGGGCAGTTCCATTTCTTGAAGCTCATATTGTCACCGTTTCAATCTGACAAGTGTTAAGGAAAAAAACACTCAAGTCCAATTTTCCCTCCAAAAAATCCTTTAAAAGAGGACATGTCCACCAAAAAACGAAAAAAACCATCAACAGTTGTTGCTTTTTTTGGAGTTACCTTCCTTTGGGATTATTTTCAGCCGACAACAACCATCCCTGGAAGTTGCTTTTCGATGTTTCGAGTTTCGACGAATTTGGCTCAGCTTTTGGTAGCTTTTGGTAGCTGCATGTTTCGAAGGTCGGTCAGGACGCCCCAGGTTTTTTGGGTTGAAATGGTGCCAACAAAATATGTTTCTCAAAAGAAAAAATATGAAATAGGGGTATATATATATATGCATATATATTTATATGTTTATATTTATATATTTATATTTATATATTCATATATGCATATGTTGCTTTTAGAATGGATGAGAACCCAGTTTCAAACGAAACAGTCAAAATGGGTTGAGCTTCAATTTGATCCTGGGCAGGTTTTTTGTGGTGGTGAAATATGATCAAATGACTGAAGTCTGATGAATTCCTGATATTTCCAAAGGAATGGAGCATCCAATGCTTGATGGAAATGAAACGAGCGACCAAAAACCTGATGGAAAGTCCTTTGAAGAGTTGGGCCAAACGACATTTCAGGATGTTGAAACATTAGCAGATTGTAATTCACTTACCCATAGGATCCATGTATGGTATATTTGACTACATTTGGAATATTTTTTGGTAAATGTAGGTAACTATGCCATACATGGATCCTCTGGCTTACATAGAATCATCCTTAAGTCGTGCCATTTGAAGGATTTTTTCATGATTTTGTCTTTTGGAATTGGACTTCCAACACTTCAATAGATCATATTGACTTTCCGCAACCAATCATACTAGTAGGAGGCGCTTTTTTCAATGGCAACGAAATTGGGTTAGATATACAGCATTGCACCCCTTTTTAGCCCCAGAAACCTTGCACTACTGCACCTGCCTCAGTTTTTTGAGTTGACCCGGGGGGAACATCTCCTACTGCACCAGGTGCTTATAGTAACGTGGATTCAATGGGGCAGCTAGGATTGCCATTTTTCCCTATTTAAAATGATGGGCAGTTGGGGCTTGCAATCTGGTTCTTGGGTTTCGATTTGCACTGGCCCAGCCAATCATTTTTTTTGGGTTTCCCATCACTTTTCAAGAAAACTAAGATAGACCCTGAAAATGGTGCTTGGAAGGAGGTCTTTCCCTTCAACTATGGGGGATTTGTGTTGGACGTCCAGCCGTTGGTCTCCGACTTGGAAGGTTGAGGTTGCGCGGTATGGAAGTCATGGCCCAGGTGGGAATCGAAGCTCCAATCGGAACGAATCGATTTATTCATGATGTGAAGAGGTCAAGGGTTTATGTGTCAGAAGCATAACTTATAAGGCCCGACAAAAAGGTAGTTTCTTTATTTTTCACATGTTTTTTTTTGAGATTTCTCATGAAATTTCGGATTCTGATTCTTTTGATTGGCAAATGGTGTAAAGTGAACGGCACGATATACTGTAGTACTTTTTCTGTTGGGACTTCCCCAAAGCATACCCCCCAGAAATAAATGCAAGAAAAAATTATTATATTCAGAAACAAATGGTGGCGAACTCATCACTATTTCGATTCAACGCTGTGTTTCTAGTGGTCTAACAAAGCTATCAGACTCTTTTGCTGCGACTCTTTCAGTTAAACGTTGACTTGCTTGAGAAAAAAGGCACGGTATACACGCCTTTGAAAAAATGAACCGAAATAAAAATCAACCTAGATTGATGTTTGAAGAACCATCTCCCAATTCCCCATGACTTGAAAGGTGCGAAACTCAGATTCTTTGCCTGTGTTCATCCACCTTCATCCGGCAAAACAGGGCGGAAAGGATTTCACCTCTGTATTGGACAAGAGTGCTGAAAAGGTGCCTTTGAGGGCTGGGTAATGGGAAGCCTGGGCAAACGAAAAGAGGCCAAATTGGGATCAATCAATGGTTAGGAACTGGGGGACATAAATCTAACCTAGTCTATTTATAAGTAGCTTATCATCTAGATACTACATTCAAGTATTAGCTTCCTTGTAAGTTCGAAGAGGTGAGGGTGCGACCCACATGAGAATTCTACCTCCCTCAATTCGACGTGTGTCATTCTTTACAGTTGCCAAGTGGTATTTTGTTGCGGTGCAAAACTCATTTTGAAGGAAATTACATCAGAAACCCGGCATTGGTAAAAGACTTCAGGATGTTGACCTTGAACCAACAGTGGAACCATGGTGCTTGTGGGTGACAAACATTCGCCGTTGTTGTTGTTGTTGTTGTTGTTGTTGTTGTTGTTGTTGTTGTTGTTGTTGTTGTTGTTGTTGTTGTTGTTTTTGTTGTTGTTGTTGGCTACTTTCATCGTGCAGTGAAGGCACCTGGTGATTTAGGTCAAAACTTGAAGGTTAAAGTAGTTCTGTACCGGTGTTTTTTTGGAATTAAGAGTTCCTGATGAAAAAAATCAGTGGTCAAAACACCCTCCTTGTGGATATTTTGATTTCGGGGTTAGCTTTATCCCCCCATCTCCGGGAGATGAAAGGAGTGAAGCTTAGAGATTCCTTGAGTGAAGGTTTTGGTAATGATGAGATGCATTGTTTGACAACCCCACAAAAAAGAATTAAGGGCTGGTTTCGCCCAAAAGGAAGTAAGCTTTTTTTTTTGAAGGGGCCCGTGATGAAAACTCAGTGAAGCCAGATTTCTTGTCCACCAAAAATTTGGCGTCTCAAATCGCTTGCGGATTTTTGTCTCAAACATGTCGGCAACAAACCGTTTTTGTTGTTAGTGTTTTCAACAATCAATCTCACCTGTGGCGTTGCTGTATCTCCAAACAAATGGCTCTGAACGAGTTTTCAGAGGCAGATGTTGGATGGCAAATCAGTATGCCTAGTGAGGATGAGAAGTTGGATGAGATGGATGATGATCTTGATCTCAACCCGGAACAAAGCCCCGGGTCGCGGTGGAGTCGCAGATCAAGTCATAGTGTGGAATCTGGCACTCAAGTGACCTTGATGGATCCAATTACTGGGTCAAGTGAGTTGTGTGCATGTTTTTTTCTTTTTTTTTAATTTTGGAAGAGTTTTGTTGATAGAAAAAAATGCCTGAAATGAAAAAACCACATGGAAGATTATTTGTCAACAATATACTGTACTCTTGGATTCTTATTCTGTACCGCTTTGAAGAGTTGGATTGAAATGATCCATTGAAACCCTGGGATGAAGGTTTTCTTAAGTGGGGAAATCGTTGCGGTGATGCATATCGGGACAGCTGAGTGTTTGCATGTTGTGTGCTTGTTTTTCACTTGGTGCCATTTCCGTTGTTCTTTCCTGTTCTTGTTCTGGTTGTTGTTGTTGTTGTTGTTGTTGTTGTTGTTGTTGTTGTTGTTGTTGTTGTTGTTGTTGTTGTTGTTGTTGTTGTTGTTAGAACCTTTTACAAAGGACCCGTTGAATTGCTGTGAATGGATCCAGTAGAACCATTTACAAAGGACTCGTAGGTTGTTGGGTTGTCTTAGTAAGGATCTACATTCTACATATTCCATCGGAAAAGAAAGTACAGATGTGAATCTTTGGCAAGACTTAGGTTTTTCCTGCATGGCCCAGTGGAAAAGGTAGGAGACATACTGCAGGTAGTGAAATGGTGCAGCCAGATCAAGAAACGGAGTGAATTTTTTCTTCCTCCAAATGGTGTTTTTGCCTTGTTTTTTGAAGACAAGATGGCAAAGGAACCGTGGTTGTTTTGGAGGGGTGGGGTGGAATGCCAATGACAGCCAGCCAGTTGGGAATACCAGTGGCAGCCAGCCAGTGGCATTTGTGGGATTCCAGAGGCCGCAGTGACGTTGAGCCAGCCATTTGTGGGGTTCTGGATGAGCCAGCCCAGTGGCACGCTAAGTTCTGAAACACCAGTAGCAGCGAGCCAGTGACATTGAGCCAGCGCCATTTGTGGGATTCGGGATGAGCCAGCCCAGTGGCACGCTAAGTTCGGAAACACCAGTAGCCGCCAGCCAGTGGTATGTGGATTGCCCGGAACCCCCAAACCACCCAAAGTCATTGGTTGTTTTGCAAGGGGGGGTCTTGCTTAATAGAACCTATTACAAAGGACCCGTTTGAGGGTGTGTTGTTCTAGCGGGGGGTCCTTGACCAACAACGGGTGCTTTGTGCTAGGGTCTCCAAACTCTAAGAACCAAGAAGAGTTGACGGGGATATTGTCTTTTTTTTTTTGTTGTTGCTGTTGTTGTTGTTGTGGTTTGTTGTTCTGGTTGTTCTGGTTGTTGTAGTTGTGTTTTGTTTGGTACGTTTTGGTGTTTTGGCGTCCCAAACAAAATAAGAACAGCACGCGCCCGCCCTACTGAGACGAGGTGACAGAGTCCGCGTCTGAACTTCAGCCTTCGGGCGAAGCTTTTGACCCGTCCATGGAAATCGTTCAGAAGATGGGCAGGGTCATAGCACAAATGGAAGTTGTAAATCCGGAATCTTGACATCCAACTGGTTTGAAGAAACGAAGGTTTGGAGGCACTTTCTTCTGTTGAAAAACCAGATGCGTTGTAGGTATATGAATATGGATGTTTTTTTATTAGTAGCTATAGGCTTATGTATTCTCACCAAACATTCGGGATTCGTTTTGTTGAAGGCCACGAACTTGCAGAAGATTACCACCAGAGATATCAAAAAAGTTCCAGCTTCTTCCAAGTGACCATTTGATCACCCAAATGAAGGTCACATAACTACCCCTGAAAGGGTCGCTTAAAACCTCTCAGAAAGGTCACTGGGAAGAACCTGGTATAAGCTATAGATTTCACCCCAGTTACTAAAACTATGCACCTAGGAATTGTTGAAGTTGCACCCAAAAATCTCTCTTGGGCCTCGACGCATCCACAAAAGGATGGTAAACAACTAGTTTTTCATTGAATGTTTGCCGAAACACCAATTGTTTGTATAAAGATTTGAAATCATCCAATTGAAACAACGGTACCAGAAACTTGTTTTTTTCAAAGGCAAGATGTTAAGCTCTTTTTGAAGAGATGCTTGAACTACCTAGGAGATTTTGCGAGTGGCACCCTCTTTTTGCGCGTTTCAACATTTCGCTCGACCATTGCGTATTGGATGTGACGGTGATTTCTATTATAAGAGTTTCAAAAGTCAGAAGATTTCGACTTTTTGGAGCCATTCTTGGCATGGAGGGCACTGGAAGAAAATACTGACACTTCTTACCTTCTACAATACTTCAGCCGCGTTGGTATGTGGATTTCTGATAGCCATCTTGATGATGATTCTCTTCTGTTATCGCCTTTTGCCTAGCGTGGATCGTGCAGGTGCTGGTGATGCTCATAGGTGGTCTAACTGGTGTCTTTGTTCTGGTTTTCTCATGACTACTTTGCTGACATTCCTTTGGCGCTCGCAAAAGAAGATCTTCTTAGATCGACTTTGCATCAGCCAAAAGGATGATAGATTAAAAGCTCAGGCAATCTTCAGTTTGGCAGGATTGCTCAAAAAGTCAGACGTCATGTTGATTCTATGGGATCCAACTTGGACTGAAACTTGCCTGACTTTTGACCTATTTTTTTGTGTGTGTTTTCCTGGATTCGGTTTTGGCTGTTTCAAAGTGTTTTTCTCCAAACACGGGCTTTAACTTATCATTTCTGAAGCGTTACTAGCATGCGCTTCAAGAGCTTTTCCAACAACACAAGCTTTGGCAGGAACGCTTATGGTGTCTCTTTGAGCTCGCTGCATTTTTGAAAAGCAAAGACATGGCAGCAAAGCAAACGTTGATTGTGAGGCCCATCTTCTTTGGGCCCATTTCAATCGCACTTTTTGTTTTCTGCTTTGCCGTGGCACTTCCTTTAACAACTGTTCCTTTACCTGATCATCTCAATTCTTCCAATTCTTCAAGCGTGGGAGTGCTATTTGTGCTTGGTCCTGCTTTGGTCAGTGGGCTAATGGTTGCATATCCAACGGTGACTCGTCTGGTTGATTTTTGTAATTCTGACTTCCGTCTGCTTCCAAACCCTCAGGAATTTTTCAAACAGGCGTTTGAGCGTCGATTTTTGGTTGGTTGCAGCAAAAAGTCAAACTTGGGTACAACTGAAAGATTCGATTTCCAAATTCAGACTGGAAAGAAAAAAATCCAACATCTGCACGGTGAACTGAGGTGATGACGCTTCGTATTTACTTTCGAGATTTGGACATTATGAAGATGCAATTGTTAGGTATTTCCTTCGACAGCACTAAGAGTTCATGTTGTGATCAAGAACATCAGACTTCAACTGGGACGCTTGGACGATCTTTTTTGTTTAAGGTGGACATTTTTTTACGGATTCCAAGGGACCCATGGGATTCATGACCATTAAACTCACCACCAATTTCATCCGTTTTTTTGATGATCTTTTACTTTATACTTCGTACCATGGGTAAATCAGCATTCAACCACCATTTGGGATAATATTTCTTGCTTTTTCCAGTTTTGTTGATTTTTTGCGGATTCGGGACCCATGGGATTCATCGCCATTAAACTCACCACCAATTTGGGATAATATTTTGCCTGGAACTTTTTCCAAGCATTTGTTCAAAGTTGCCAGTTTCCGATAGGACTCCAATGCTTTGCGACAGAAAGGTGGTCAAAGAATGTGTGAAGATTTGGTTTGGAAGTCAAGAAGCTTTTGAAGAAACAGTTCGCTCTGAAGTCTTGGAGACTTTGATGGTGGTTTTAAGTGAAGAGGTCTTTACAAATAGATGGATTCTTGGTGTGACTTGTCCACTTCTTTGGGCCTTTATGGACCTTTCAGCCAGTTTCAGTCATTGGGAGTTTATTCTTTCCGAATTTTGGACGTACACCTCCCTGAACTATTTGCTTGAGGGTTTGATGATATGGTTGGTGGCTGTCCCAAGCGTCAAAAATGCTGTGATCATGATTTGCAAGCTCTCACGTACGAAAGGCAGAACTTTGTGCATTGAGATGCTAAGAAATTGGATGGTCGTCTTCACAATTGCCTTTTTGCTTTGTATCCTCATTGCACTTTATGTTGTTTCTCGCTTTCTACAACGCGGGGCCTTTGAGCGCTTTTTGATTTTTTCAGGTGGCCTCTTAGTGTTTTCGATTGCTTCACGCATTTGCGGAGTTGCTATGAAAGCAATGTTGAAGAGATAAGTTGCCAGGTGGTGGTTTCAAACATTTTTTATTTTTGCCCGGGACGTTCAAGAGATGATCCATTGCGTGGAGTATTTTTCAAATTGGCTTGAAACCACCAACCAGAGATGTAAGATGAAAGGTTGGGCACCAGCTTTTTGAATCGTTGGCACATCTTGGCCATGCCCAAAATTGCTGGCAGACTTTTGAAGACCTTCGAAAAAAAAAGGGAAGCCAGAAGCATGATCTGGTGATTCTACCTTCTTTTCAATTTTCGAGTTTCACTGTGTCACATCGGAGAGTCACCTCCCTGAAGAGTCAAAAGACCAAGACAAAAGTTATGTGCCTGGAAGTGGTGGGTCATTGGGTCATGGTTTCACAGGATCCGCCAAAGATAAGTATATGTGCTGGGGCCCAAACGGGATGGTCATCAACCTCATGGTAGAGTTTTATATGCCCATTAATACCCTAGGTGGGATGAGTTTATCCCCAATATAAGGAGTTGACCAACCCTGGCACATATATATCTAGGCAATTTATAGCGACCTTTTCCCGCCGAGTAGTCACCCCAAAGGGTTGGAATTGGTTGGTTCTGATAGTTGCATTGGATGGCATCAGTGAATCAGTGTTGGTGATAGTTGCAATGGATGTTCCATTTATTTGAAGTATGGTTACATTGTCACTCGTACCATTTTTGTTGATCCAATTTTTTATCGTTGGCCCTGGATGCGGCGGCAACCTTCCCAGGACACAGGGGAAACCGAAGAGATTGTGACCGTCCGGGCCGTCCGGGCTTCGCGGAAGTGCGACTCAAAAGTACACCACTGAAGATTAACGGCTGGAACATAACTCCCTGGAGGGTGGATGGTTCAGATCATTTTCCTTTCTTTTCATGGGTGATTTGTAGGCTCCAGCCGTTAATCTTCCAGGGTGTAGTAGGAATAAGTTTTCTTGCTGCAAGATGTCTAACATAACATGTGTTAATTGTATATATGAAGTGCAATGCAGGAGTGGAAATGTCTAAAATTTTGGGATGAAATCAGATGTCGAGTCTAATCGGTTGTCAATAGACTGGGATATGCTGATATACTGGGATGCACCCTAACCCTTCAAACTTAATGTTGATCCCTGTTTGGATAGGATCATTGCTTGTGGTTGCCTGGTGAAATGACCCACTCATTTCAATCGAATCTACCAGGCCTTCGCGAGGTGTGTTTTGTTTGTTGTTTTGTTATTTTTTCCCGCAAAATTCTGAATGACATTCAAGTGATTCGGTCCGACTGGTGTTTATTTTCCAACCTACAACATACCCAGGGCGTCATCCACTTAATCAGCATCATAGAACTCCAATTTATGGGAGAAAAACATGTCTCGGTGAACCAATGCCTTGGCACACTAAGATGAACGAAAACCCCAAATTCGGGAGTTTCTTCGCAATCGCGGCGGATTGTTTTTTTTTCAAAAAATGGGGTTCTGAAGCACCAAGCCTAAAATGAATGGTGTGTGTGTGACGGAGGACATTCGTGCATGGGGGTTTCGGTTCTTGAGAAAGGAGTATCTTACTATTTGGTTCCAACGTTGACATGATGGAAAGCAACGAGTGCCAAGTACGGCTGTTTTCTGGCCTGCTGAACTCATGTTTTCGAATGAGGAAAACATGCGCATTCTCATATTTTTCGGGTGGCCAAACCGGTGTAACAGTGGGTAAATAATATAAATAGTCATTTTTTTAGGAGAGACCTGTGTTAATCAACCTTCACTAACCCAATATATTGATAAGTACACATCTTGTTATGTTGTAAACATGTATTTAGATATATGCAGTACATTACAGAGCAGGGATGTATGGTTCGAAATTTGGCATTCCGATTTACAACCATCAGCTTCGCACATAATATCTGGATGAATTATAGCGACCTTTGGTGACGTTTCCACATCTAGCCTTTTGCAAACCAGGAATGCGGAGGTTCGTGAAAAAAATAGATTCACCATGATTCACCCAGAAATATGATACACAGGCAGTGATGTTGTCTTGAATATTCTTGAATTGTAAAGTAATATGCACTGTTTATTTGTAATGTCCAAGTGTTTGCCTTTTCTAATCTTAGTTCCCACCTAAAGAGCAGTTCCCATGCCATTTTTCGACAACAAAAAATGGCGGCATGACTCCTTCACCTCCCAAGGAGGATGTAAAAGTGATCAATAACGACAGTGAGGTCGCGGAGTTTTTTTTTGTTTTGGGTGGCAGATGTCCACTGGTCCATTGGTATTTTGATGGTTTGAGTTGGTGAAGATTATTTAGCCCATGTTTTTTTTAAAGAATAAGGTGATACTAGCATAGAAAAACCACCAACATAGACTTGTTGCCTAGTGGCGACACTAGATTTGCAGTTGATATTCATGAAATTTCCGGCCAGCCATCTTAGATGAACCATATTGAACAATATGGTACGATGTGACACTGAGTACACCCCCAAAGTTTAACACCTGAAAATGATGGTTTCCAATAGGAATCTTCTTTTCCAAGAGTTGATCTTCAGGTGCCAGCCATTCAACTGCAGGGGTTTAGTGGCCATAATGTTTCAGGTTTTGGAGCCTGAATTCTAGTAGGCATTCTTATGGCAAGGCAGATCAGTAGGGTTCCCATGCCTACCTGACATTTGGATGAAGTTTTAGACAACATATTTTATCATATTTGAGACATGGATGGCATGAACATATTTTGATGGACTCGTAGTTTTTGGACACCGAACTTTCAGACAGTTAGATGTTAGATGGATCCAAGATAGGTATGGACACTGACCAGTGAAAAATTATAACAGCATAGACCCCAAATAGCATGAAAACATACCAGTTTTTTTTAATCCTGAGTACTTCTCTAGCAATGAAAAAAAACACTCCAGCTGATAAAGCAATAGAACATTTGTGACCCAAAAAAAACCAGTTGCATCAACAGGCAACTTTTGGTGCAAATGCATAGCCTGGTCACTGCACAAAAAATCGCCAGCACGCGACACCAATCACGCCCGGTGCAACACTTCCCAATCACATAGCAATCATACACGACCATTGGTCCAAGCGGCGACATTTTTTTTAAACCAACACCTTCCAGCCATCAGCAACACCCCAGCTGACACCCTCGAGCTAGGCAACACCTTGCATCAAGGGGGGAGCCTTGGCAAGTGGCGAAGAGGCAGGTTTTTTTTTCCAGCTCTCGATGGATGGATCCATGACGATGAACGCCAGCCAATGTATCCAGGTTTTTCATTGAAATGAACATTCATGTTTTGGAAGCATCCAGTGTTGAAACATTTTCTTGAAGATGGGTGTTGGCTTTCGTTTGCAGCAAATTCTGAAATTCGCGTGAATTCTGTGTGTTTGTTTTCGGTGCTAGTGATCATGCAAGTTGTAGTTCCGTTTTCCCAGGTTGGGGGGCCTTTCCTCCTACCAATGTTCCTTAGATTGACACTGGACCAAAAAAAAGGTCAACATATGGGCCTTTCGCAACATCGGCTTCATTTTGCAGTGCCCTGTTTCTTGATGATGAGGATGTGACAAAATCTCAGAATGGATGTTGTTACCCCCAAAGGGGTAGGTCGTTTACCTTAAGAAACTGGACAACCCAAGTTGCATTTTTTTTTGAAAAGTGAGGGTTTTCTGGGTGGTTGTTTCAATAAACCCCTATCAAAAGTGAGGTCTTGTAATTCCATGATTTTCTCGCTCAAAAAGATCGAAATGAAATTCCGAAAGGTGGATAGGGAGCGCTGGTAAAATCTAGAATCTAAGCAAATAGCTTGCCCTAAGAATCCAGACCGCTCCCTAGAGTAGGATTGATGGTCTCAATCCCATCCCCAGAATAGGAAAGTAGGGGAAATCCCTTTCTTAGGGCATATCTGGATCCTTCAGGTTAGTCAAGATGTATGGAAACATTGGTGATTTTCATAGGACAAACATACTAACTTTCAAGGAGTGGTGTTTTTTTAGGCAAACGGAAGCGTCGTTCGAATGGCGGTTTTTTCACGTAGTAAATTGGCCCTCTGAATGAAGACGATTGTTTGATATACATTTTTCACAAAGGATTGTTGCCATTGTTCAAGTTAAACGAAAACACGTACATTCTAGAGATTGTAGGCGTTGCTCTCAACTGTCATGAAAAAAAGAAAGGGAGATAGGCCAGGACCTGTGATGTTCATGGTCCTAAGTTTGGGGCATTGAGAAAGTTGTAATACTGTTGATGGAAGAAATCCTGCACCAGTTGATAATATGTTTATTTATCCCATTATTTACAGGGAAAATATACATCCCTGGTGCAGGATTTATTTCTGAACCATCAATAGTACTTATCCGTATCCCCTCAATTATGGAATTATGGTTGCCGAAGCCATTTGGTTTTCAACTTACGGACCCCCCGCAAAAGAAGTTTCACAGCAATTTTGCACCTGAAAAATGATGCTTGGAAGTTGGAAGACGATCCTTTCCCTGTGGGATGGCAAATTTCCAGGGTCTATGTTTTAACTTCCAGGGAGTAGATGTGAGAGTCCACTTTTTTCAATTTCACACACCTCTGTGAAAGTACCAAAAGTTTCATTTCCTTCCATCCCCACCAAGACACGCTGCAAACTGTGACTTTAACAACGCTGTGTGATTTTGTTCAAGAGGTACTTTGCTGTGGGCCTGATCTACGGAGGTTTGCCTGCAACAGTCTATGGCTTCTTCCTAGGTTCCTCAACGACACAACTAGATCCGACTGCTTCCGGGATGAGAGGAATCCGCGGAGGGAGATGTGGTTGTATCGTTGTGCTTTGTTTGGAAGGGGGTTGTATCGCTGCACTTTTTGGGACGACCAGTTTTTTCCCATAATTTTCTCCCATCAGAGTTTCGACCTGAAATCGCTAAAATCGACTTACAGTAAATCGCCATTCATTTGGCACCCTCACAAGTTGGATTGTCCTGATGCTGTGGTCATGAAAGAAATTTCGAGGGCAATGAGTTGCTATGGAAAATATCTGTTTTTTTTTCAGTTGATTTCTCACATCTCAAACTGGTTCGTTGGATTTCTTCCATCAAGATGTTATTAGTGAACATTTCTATATAGTCAAGATTCTAAAACATGTATGTCAATATCAAGTCATCCAACAATAAGGTGACAGGAGATTTTGGGGAATTATTCCCACCCCCCCCCAAAAAAAAAACAACAACACATCACATGTTGTTTTTGTTTTTTTGTGCTTCGGGAAGGATTTCTGTGGCAACGTTTGATGCACCGATGATGAGGTTATTTGAACGTGCCTGGCTACATCTATGCCACCGCAACGGCCGGGATCAGTGGCAGTGGGATCTAGTGATAACTCGGGTGGCTCCCCAAAACACCTAGGAGAACAGTGGCCACCTGATATTGCAATATGGGGGTGAACCCTAAAATTTGTGGGTTTCTCCACCAAACCCATGGGTTTTTCCTACTAGAAATGATCATGACTTGGGGTGTTTGGAGGGTACCATTATTTAAGGCAACACCCATATCATGCAATATCATCTTTAGGTTTGGGGATCCCAACGCATTGTGGGAGGGGGAGCCTCCGTGATCACCAGACGTTGGCTATTCTTACGGTGGCACGGGATCAGTTGATAAGCTATGAAACACCAGGGGTTGAAAGAGTTGACTGCCAAGACTGAGTGCTACAGTGGATCGGATGAAACAAGATTTTTTGAGTTCAGAGTCCGATGAAACAGAGGGTTATTTTGCTTCAAAATCCACTACAGACGCAGCTGCTGTGATGAATGACACTGTACGACTCCTGTAACGTCGCTAATATGCTTTCTTTCCCTCACCAGAGCGGGGATTAGGAGCACCTGGAAGACAAAGTTACAACTTACCCACCCCCCCCCCCCCGAAAACTAACTAACATGACATTGGAAAATCAACCAAAGATGTATTTGGTATTGAACATGGGGATTTTCCAGCTAGTCATGTTAGTTTTCGGGGGGATACATGCATCAAATGGATTCTTTCAGATTTGAAAAATCCTCCAACAGCTCCATCTGGGTGCTTCTCCCAAAGCACCCAACACCCCCCCAAACCCATGAAACATATAGTTGGCTGGAAAAATCTGAAACCAGCAACCAAAACTTATTGAAAAAAAAGACATTTTTTTGATGGGGGCTTCCCAACTTTGAAGAAAACACACATCCCGAAAAGGTTGTTAGGTTACACCTTGCTGAAAGTAGATGGCGCAACTCCCAAAAGGTGGCTTAGAAAGGGGCCATGATAAACCAATGCATGGGAGTTGCGCCATCTACTTTCCAGGTGGTATATCTTTTTCGATGAATACAGGCATAAATTCTCGATCTCCCGCAGGTGGTCACCACGATGCCATGGAGTTTCAAAGTACTTTTTGGCGTCTTGGAGCTGATATTTTGGTAGAGGATGGGTAGAGGATGGATGGATCGCATGTTGATACACCCCTGAAGATTAACGGCTGGAGGTGGATTTCTAAATGGGTGATTTGTAGGTTCCAGCCGTTAATCTTCCAGGGTGTATTTTTTGCTGTTCCACTACCATTTGGATATGATACTTTCATTATTTTTCATTTATGCTAAGTATGACTGCTGAACTTAATCACATCACCATGTTTTCTTTAAAAAACATGGTGCAAGAATTCCATGAGTGAATTTAGATGATGTGTGCAATAGGGTTTGACATCCGACCCAGTTATTTAGGGATTATAATGAGCCAATATAAGGATCCCTATTAACCAACTCGGATTCAATGGAAAGGAAGGGACCCCGTTTTTTTTTTTCGTGGCTGGACCGTGACGTGAACGATTTTTCACATCCGAGTTGATCTTTTCTCAAAGGTCACTTTGGCATTTTCAACCACCTTTTTGCAGCATGTTTGGCTAAGACTACGACAACCTTGCATTTGGATCATGAAAGCATATAGGGGCAACACAGCCGAAAACACGGAAAAGAAGTACCAGTCCCTTTATTTTTTTGGGAGGTCGGCTTTGAAAGTGGGGGGTTCGACCCAGTCTCTAAAAAGAAACAAACCAAAGTTGTTAGCTGCCCCCCCAGTTAGCTCGAGTCTTCTTCCCAACATGTCTTTTTTTGGTGCCACCGGGATGAAACCCACACTGCGGCATCGTGAACGTCATCCTGAGGTTTGCTCAATGATTGCTTACCGTGTCTCGGAACGCCAACAAAAAGCTGGTGGGCTGTGAGGGGCTACATCCTTAAGTGGTTAGGGTCGGTTTTTCTGAAGCATCAGCAGTATTACTAGATCATACTTTTGGACATATCTTCCGCCCCAAATACTCGTTGTCCAAACACAACAATAAGGTGATTCGCCTTGTGGTCATGGTGTCACTCCCCAAATCCAGATGTGACCATGTCAATGGGTTTTCGTCACTTCTTCCACGTGCTGGAAAAATGCATTTCCGAAAAAGAAGACCAACATTTCCAAAATGGTAGATGGTTGGTATGCACAACACTTGGTATTTTGAAATTACACTCCCTAAAACTAACATACAAATAACACCCGAAAATATCAGGCCATCCCAAGAGGACACTTGGATTCCAACCATCCATTTTCAGGCGCGAACCCTTAGTTCTATCAGCTCAGGATTCGAGGCTATAGACGTAAGCCCTACATGGTCTTTGGTGCCTTGGTGTCAAAAAAAAACCATGCAGGCCCAGGTGATTAAAAGGATGACCATTTGTTTTTTTTCCAATAAGGCGCCCTCCAAATCAGCTGAAGATGATGAGTTTTTGGCAAAATTTGTCAACATCCAAGTAGTTTGCGCCTTTTGAAGGAATGTTGGGACAAGTTTTTTTGCGTAACTCTTTTCAAACCCATTGAAGGCGGACGACTTACCAAACTGACATGATATACATACATATATACATACATACATATATGTATATTACATATAGTAGTAGTAAGGTCTCCCCTACCCTTCATATCATCCTCCTCCACCCCCCATATCACCATCAACTTTTCCACCACCGCCCCCCAACATATGCTTCCTACTCACCAAATGTCTTGCCCAATTAGATTTCCTCACTCTACACTCACACACTTCACATTCAATTTCCCTCTGACTATATTCCTTGTTATACGCCTTCTTCTCCTCCTTATGTAAAACCCAGTAATTCCTATTCATGTCCCTAACTTTTTCCTCATTCTTCTTTGCCCAGCTTTCCCTATACCCCAAGCAAGTGTTGCACGTAGCATTTTCTCCCCTGTATAATTCAAGCACTCTCCAGCATCCACATTTTCTACATTGTTTTTTCTCAACTTCTTCCACTCCGTTTTCATTATCAATATGCTTCTTGGTCATCAAATGCTTTGCCCACCCCAATTTCCTAACATTATGCCTACAAACTTCGCAATAAATATCCTTACATTTCGTATCTGGAATTTCAATTTCCATATCCTTAGTATATACTACAACTATTCCTTTAAATGTAGATGATACGAAGGGTAGGTTAAGCACCCTTATCTAATTTTTCATCATCCATCATATCATCAAAATAAACAAATCTTCTTAACAATCTTATCTCCATATCGCGACTACCAACCTACCCCCAAGGCCTCTCATAGAAAATAGGTTAGTAAATAACATTGATACAT